>CAJQZN010045353.1:0-14807 GCA_907164685.1 Colias eurytheme
ATTGCAACTTATTTATTTATTTATATTATTTATTAACACTTTATTGTGCTGGCATACAAATAAATTCTTAAAATTAAAACTTAAAACAACTTAGTTCATCTTGTTCAATAAACTAGTTGATTTGGGTAACCTATTAAAAACTCGAATTTCTATTACCCGAATCTTAAAACCCCGAAAACGGTTGTTAGAACTTTTAAAAGACAGATGTAATGAATGACAAATTTTTAAAATTCCTTTTTAAATTTCCCAGATGAATCAATTTCCAGATGCACCAAAACCAGATTTTTAAAAAGTATTTTTTTGTTTCCCGTATTCTCATAATACAGATCTCATTATACCAGATTCTCAGAATACTTTTTTTTGTTTCCCATCGTACCATTTTCCAAATAAACTATTGCCAAATTTTCATAATGATTTGTTATTGTAAGTAAATTCATTTTTTATCACAGCATATTTTTTTGTGATCCCTGTTTTTGTTGTCCTAACAAATAATTTTATGCGTGCATGTAACTTAGATTTCACGAGCCACGAAGAGTCCGCCACCGTCTCTGTGACTAATTTCCGTTTCTATATTGCACTAAATTAATTTTTAGCAAGTATAGAATTAATCTCCGTTAAATTATCTCGACAATAGTATGCAAAATATCTTGATTCCTTTAACTAACAAGGCTATAATACTAAAAATTGTTGCCAAAATAAGGTGAAAAAAAATTTTCGATCGTAAAGCACTCTCTGATGCTTCGCATCATGAGTCGTGCAATAGTTTAAAATTAAAAAAAACAAGCTATTATAAATAATCCAAATTAAAAAGTAGAAAATAAATAATAGTTTAAAAAAACTAAAAAAAATATTGTGTGGTTTTATGAAACCACGGTAAAAGTGAAACTTAGGCACAAAATTATCGTATTTGTACGATAATTATCGTACGGTTCGACCGTCACGCGACATGCGCTACACAGTAAAAAAAAATTATTTTATTTAAAAAAAAGCGTGGGGTGCATGGTGTCAATGGTTATAGATATTTTATTGGCAGATATGAGTAGAGTGATTATCATTTCGATAATATCTTAAGAAGCACCCCACGCTTTTTTTTTACTCACACTATTATTAATTTATATTCATTGAAATTTTTAACACTATTTTCTTAATTTAAATTCATTTAAATTTATTTTCTATTTTTTAGTTCGGTTTTCTATAAAAAGCGTGTTTTTTAGTTTTTATAAACTATTATTTATTTTAATTAATTGTATAGGTTACTTCGTTGAATATGTAGATAAGTAATAGACTTACAAAGCGCTAATTAATTAAGCTAACAACGCTAGACAAGAACTAATTGACTGCAAGTTATTCGAGGCCACAAGAGTATGTAGTAAACCCGAAACCGTTTGACCGTCTAATCTTATTATTTAGCTTGGCTTACAAAGTTACAAGAGTTCAAGTTAGAACTACCAATAGAGATAATGGAATTAAAATTTATAAACTAAAATGTGTCTTGAGTCTTGACTGAATTTCGGTCACGGCGGCTTATTACTAATAGATGCTTAGTACATACTACATATATTATTATTAGTCTGTGCTAATAGAGAGCAGAGACTGTGGCAGAGACTATATTCCAAATTACAATTACTATGTAGCTTTCGTACAGGTAGTTGAATATGTTACAGTGCACAAATACAGTGTAATATTTATCTCATAAATATAAGCCCAATATGATGCGAATGACGTCCAGTGAGTAGGTATATATTTTTTTGATGTAATGGATATTGGTCGGCTGAAAAGAGAAAAGTGTATTTGTTCAAGTTCTTTTTGTTCAAGATTGAAATTACAACCATATGCTTTAACTATATATCCTATTCGTTAAAAACTTTTATATTCTAGGTTTATTGTTTACTAGCAATGCCCTGCGGTTTCACCCGCATAGATAGCGATATCGTTACAGTGAAAAGTCTACTAATAGGTCGGACTATAGGTTTAATTTTTAATCACATGAAAATCACCTTTACCCCGTCCCGCACTACGGCCTTTTTTTTTTTTTTGTTTTAGTGGGGAAATCTTTCATAGATACCCACGGCCTCCGGGGGAGGGGCCGTGGGTTATGTCGGATTCCTACCGACCAAAACCCCACTGTGTTCCGTCAAGACGCATATTGATAGAATTCCTCCGTGACCCCCGCACTACGGCCTGCTCGAACAGTATACCTACTATTTTCTGTAGATTGACACTTTTAAAAATTCGTTATATCTTTTGAATGGAATATCCAATTCTTTTCATTTAAAAAGTATTTTGCTGGTATTGAAACAGTCTATAATAAAACATCATTTAATGGGAAGGATTAATACATGTGTATGGATAACATGATTTGATTACTGTCGGCACTTCTATTTACTTTGAAAACGTAAAAAAGTTGTTGTAGTAGTAGTCCGCGATACCATATGTCCATCTTCAGTAGTAACTACTGAAGATGGACATATGGTATCGCGGACTTTCTTGTAGATATTGATCCATTCTATAATACCGTAGAACATTTTTTTGTTCTATCTTCAATAGATTCCGCAGCGCACGCGTTGACAGAAGTTTTATTGAGGATTTTTTTACACCTTGGGTTACATTATTGCATTTTTGGTAAGGATCTCTAATTTTTTTGAAAATGCAATATAGCCTATGTTGCTCAGTAAAGATGCAGCTTTCTAATGGTGAAAGAATTTTTGAAATCGGTCCAGTAGTTTATGCGTGAAAACCATACATACATACTTACAAACTTTTCCTCTTTATAATATTAGTATAGATAGATTTACCAATAAAAGACCTTAATAAGTACATATATAGCGAGGACTTAATCAGGTTTCTTAATAAATATATAACTTTTTAATATAACTTGAAGAGCGAATAAAGTTGTCTCCACCTTTCAACGTAGGCGTCAACTTTTGTCTATAAAATCGTATTCAAGAGAAAATCGATAAGTGATTCAGAGTGAAACACAAGTTCGCGGTAACATCTTCGGGATCTTAATATGCAAGACCGTTCAAAGTGCTATTTACATATGCACACTAATTGCTTACGCGAACTTGGTTTTTAGCATTCACTGTGATGTAGCGCTATAAGAAGAAAATTTTCATATTTTGAACCTGACTTTACAAATAAAGAGTAATGTGTTATAGTCTTTTTATTTATTTATGTGTAGCGAGCTTGTGGATCGCCTGTTGGTACTATTTAGCGTTCACCACCATGCATGTCTCTGCAAATGCGTTGCACGTTTCTAAGGCATGCAGGATAATGAAGAGATTGATAAAGGATTGGAAAGGGTGAGGATTGGGTGAGGAAAAGGTAACGGGCCCCCATATATGATGTATCCGTTCATTTCTTTGCATCCGTAACAGTCCCATTTTAAGTCTTCATTTGTGGATATTTAGGTTCGTCTGGACGTTTTTTTTAATAGTCCTTTTTCTTATAGGACATAGTTTTATGTGAACAGTATTTTTTTCCCAATATGCGAACGTATTCAATAGATACCCATTTTTGTATTATTATGATCAGTAGGTAATATCTATCTATTCGAAATTTCGAAATTGGAGATACCTATCTATTAGTGTTTTCTTTACACATCCTTTACCCTTCCTCTCATTCAATAAAGGATGATGATGATAAGTAGAATGAGAGGAAGGGTAAAGGATGATGATGATAAATAATTACCTGCGTAATAACGCAGGTAATTATTTGTTGAATAACGCAGTCTGGAGTGTAACCAAATCATATATTTACCAGGGAGTATAGAGTGAGAGGTAAACTGGCATCATATATCACCTGTCACATGTAATGTAGACAGAGGATTCCCTCGCTCCATAAGCTAGCAACTATCTCACGATATCACAGCTAGCTTTGTTATGTACATGTTTATTGCGAGATTTACAGAAACATATTATTTTAAAAGAGTAGAATAGTAGTTTATTTTAACAACTAATATAACTCTCGCAGACAGTTAACTAACTGTTTTATCATTTGTATTACATCATTTGCTTATTAAAAATACTTTCTACTTCTCGATCCTGTTGTATATGAGAGAAATATTATTTTGTTTTTGTTTCGTAAAGTTTATAAATTGATTCCTTTTTCAGTTTGCGTGAAAAATAGTTATTATTTTGTACATAGATTTATCAATTTTCCTAGGAATTTTGACAGCATCTTTAAAATTTAAAGAAGCAGAAGTCACTATTTTAGCGCCGGGTAATATGCAAACATTTTTTTTTTATTTATTCGTATTTTACCTTTGAAGCATAATACTCCACCGGAAGTTTATTATCAAATTATTGCAATATAAATTGCTCAAAATGCCACCTCTACGCTTATCAAACATTAGATGTTGCTCTACAGCAAAATAGCGAAGCAAAACGACCTATCATATATACAAATTTTGATAAAATGTACAGTATAAATTTGATATTAAATTATAACTATATTGTCTACTGTATAAATTATAACTCTATTGTTATTGAGTTATTATTGTAACTAATATTTTAAGCATGTTTACTTTTAGTTAGCCAGTATATATGGACAGAAAAATGATGATTGCTTCTAATTCATGTAGGATATTCCTGAGTAGTACCTACCTATAATATTAAATGGTATATTTCTAATAAGGCTGTATTTACTAACGGGATAAAGTTCTATGAAACACGATTTAAAGCGGTTTTAAATTTAAAAAAAATCTACAGCCATCTGCACTTAATTCCAGGCGTATTGAGTTTTAGGTATTTCTCGGACTCTCAAGTAGACTCTACAAATCGACAAACCTGGTGAATTTCTCTTACTAATGAAAATACATTATATGTATTGTTATGTAATCGATTTAAATGTCTAGAAAAAGCCTGCGTTTTATATTATATGCTACTAGGTATAATAACCTTCGAGGCTCGAGCTTATTCAAATAATATGCAAGTGATGAACTCTCTTATCAGTGCGTAACGTAAACAAAATCATGTAACATTATATCCATAAAGATTATTATATAACGTTACATTGCGATTTTATAGCTGTCTGAGACTGATGCACAGGCTGGGCACATTGTTATCAAGTATCCGAATTCTGATGTGAACCGAATCATCGGATTAGCCTCGCGGAAATGCGGGCTGGCTCTTGTGACGGCCGCTGTCGGCAGTGCGTTCTCACTAATGGAAAAATGATCAAAAATAAGTAACGATATCCTACACTGTTAGTACAATTTGTAAAAAGATGATTTATGATCGAAAAATAATTTATAATGTGTACCTAAGTTGTAGGTACGAAAAGGTAGGTACTGCAAATTACTAATAGATATTATGTAGGTATGTAATTAAATATTAATAACATTTTGAAGAATTTTTGTAGAAGAAGAAGTGAAACTTCTTTCGGCGCGTTGAGGGTAAAATTTCAAGTCGCGTCATGGCAATAACGTCACGTCATGGAATGAGGCGACGATTTTGGTATCTTTGAATTTTGTCAAAGATGTTTCACTTCTGACACGTTTGCTCAGGCGCAGAGCAGACACGCTCTTTTTTAATATGAAATGATTACAATCTGACACTAATTTTGAACTCAAGTTTTTGTATTACAGATTTATGGTCATTTCGAAATACTCTTTCTTTCCTATTAGGTCTAAGACGTCTTGAATAAAATATCACTACAAAACATTTTATTTCTTTATTGGATATCTTTACTTTATTGCGGGAAAATCCGCTTGTGATCGCCCACATCTCAATTTAAGTCATCCGGTCTTATAGTTCTTTTGTTTTTGTGAAGTAAGTATTGAAATGTTTGTATGCACCTATTTTTGGAAGAACACGTAAGCACATTTAACAAAAAATACCTACTAAAACATAAGATTTATTTAATTTCATTCAACTTATAGGGGTGTGTTAAAATTTAATAAAGGTAACTAAGCAGGTATCTATTTTTGCAAACTGCGACTACGGTCTACGATTCAAATAATGAATAGGTATCTCAAATTCAAATTCAAATTATTTATTTGTCAGAATTGTGGTAATATACAAGGTCACATGATTCAATTAATAAAATAGTCCACACAATTCGCCAAACAATTGGCATTTTCACGATTACATTGCAGATTATATAAACATACATACATTCAATAACATTAAAATTAACAGGTTTTTATTAATACATATCACGCTTTAAAAAATTCATTTAAACTTTAAAGAATAGAAACATCTATAGCATAGGTAAAGGATGTTTCGCTTTTTATAATCCGTAGTAGGTACTTACTTAGAATTTTTAGTCATCTAGATAAACAAGTTTTCCATTATTACCATTTTTTGAACATAATGGCATTTACAGTGAGTGCATTAATATTACTAGCGGAACTCTTTGTGGTGAATGTATTTTTCTCATGATCCATATTTGGCGATATCATAATTTTGCCCGAGTTTGTTATAACAAGGTTATTTTACCGATTGCTCCATAGGCGAAAGTTGTCAAGAGACGAGGCATTGCTAATTATACAATTTTAAAATTCATTCATTATACTTAATTGCCTTCAAGACAAAAATATTCAGGTCATCCATTCTTATGTATCGAGCCTTAAATTACTATGCTACTTAATTCGTTAAGGTAAGAGTAAAATAATTTACATCGAATATTTTGAATAAAGCAAAATTCATCTAAATTCATATATAAGTGCTGTCATTCAAATTCGGGGCGTTTAAAGGGTATAAAGGACCGGAAATAGACCCCTCACAGAGTGGAAACGCACCACCGAATTAATAGAGGAAATAATAGGTTATATGTAGAGCTATATGTAGCTAGCGTCTACTTTCCATTTTACATGCACTGTAATAAAAACGGGTAGTACCGATTGATCGGTCCCTGTTGGTAATCCGTAATTGTTCCAAACCCGAAGGGGTTGTACGCGAAGTTGCCAGAATTTGTCTGTAGAGTTTTATTAAGATAAACCTTAGACCGCTTCTTTGTCATTCAATTAAATAGTGTAACTATGTCTTATGAACGGTTATAATGACAATTTTGATCCTAAAAATTGAAGGTCATCTACACTATCTACACTAATATTATAAAGAGGAAAACTTTGTTTGTTTGTTTGTTTGATTGTAATGAATAGGCTCATAAACTACTGGACCGATTTTGAAAATTCTATCACCATTCGAAAGCTACATTATCCACGAGTAATATAGGATAGGTTTTATCCCGGAAATTCTACGGGAACGGGAACTATGCGAGTTTTTCTTTGAAACCGCGGGCGGAGCCGCCGGCGGAAAGCTAGTATAAAATATAAATATTATTTGAAAATTCGGTCTCTATCTCTAAATAATATTATTAAATCATTGATTTGTACCTACCAAAATTACGGACAATAACCATTAACGAACTCGCCCATTAGCAATAAAATACATCCTATGTTCAATTTTATTTGTATTCTTTAGTAACACCGTCGCTATCTTGAAAATCTGAGCTCGTTCGTTCGAAAATTATTTTTGCATTTATTTTAAAAGCCAGATTGTCACGTAATATATTGATCCAGGTTTTGGTGGCGCCAATACTCACACCGTACACGCCTTTGAAAAAAGAAGGACACAAAATTGAATTTAGTCATTCGTTCTTTACCCATGAATTCTTTGAAGTAAAGCGAATACATAGTACCGATTTTCTGTAATGATGCCCTGGACAACAGTTTTTAATGAACTCAAACTCGTTTCGGCAAAATGAATGCATTTTAAAAGAAATCTTATCGGTCGTAACATCTTCAATGTGAGATCGAAATCAGGCATTGCAAAATTCATATTGAAGTTGAATACATTAAATTGTTATTCTGCTTTAATTTTTACCATGTTTTATACGTGCAAATAATTTTTATATAAATTATTGATGATTTACTAAAATCTTTTTGGAATATTTTTGAAGTGAAAACTTCTTTAGCGGCGTTGAGCACTTTTTCTGTAATGGGTATAAAATCTTAAACTCGCGTCAGGACACGTGACCTGATCGAAAAAGCGTAAGACGGATACCATTCCAAAATATCAAACATGCTCAACGTTAATAATCAAGTTTTCACTTCTGCCGGCACTCCCGGAGTGCAACCCGTCTTTTTTTTTTAATTGGATGCTTAATATTTGTATTAGTATAATTCTCAAATTGAATTTTAATTATTTCGTCTTTTCTATTTAATGAATGACGTGGAATTTATCATGTTAAAACGATCTTCAGTCATCACTTGATTATTGCTGTTATTTTTAAGATTAAGAAATGAAAAAATCAAACCTCATTGTTATGATAGAATAAATCGGATGAGCTAATGATAATATGCATATTTTAAATAAGAAGTATTCTTGTCACTAGAGCACTTCACTGTGAATGCGTTTGAAAACTGTTTTCTACTTCATGAGTATGCGTTGTGCCAACAAGAATTATGTTTCAAAATATTGATCGCTTTCAAGCTAGTTTGCTGGGTGAGTATGAGGTATTTTGAGTGGCATGTTAACTGGTAAAATTCCAAAATAAATCGTATCTCGGTCAGTAAAGGTTTAATTAATGAAATTCTTTTCAGTTTTTAGTGAGTCTTCAGTCTTCTGGAATCGATGTCTGTCTTTGCACTGGCCACTGATAAATATACTTCAATACATAAGCAGAATATTTTTTAGCTGTCCAATACATCATAAGATAATAATTTATATGGTCATTGATTTCGTCGTGATGAACATTGAAACTTGAAAGTAGCTCAGATGATTGATCCACGTCTGTGGATACTGGTGGAACTAAAATAAAGATCGATTACCATTGCGATTTGAAAGTGATACGTACCTACTTTTACCGAGCCAAAACATGCACGTTTCGCTTTTAAACAACAATATGCACATGCAACAATGCAACGTAACAAAACGCCTTTCCCACACGTCATAATATTTTATTTGCATACTTTCATATCTGAACGGGTTGAGTCGTAAACCGCCTACAGTGCGCCGCCCGCATGATCGATTCCCGCGCTTATTGCGATAGCTGAGGAAACAATGTACTCTAAAATATTTACAACTATTTTTTACTGCTTTATTTTGACAATGTATTGGAATATTCTACACGAATTAGGTACCTACCTAAAATAATTGTAAAATACATGATTATAGATTTTGTTTTCTGATTTTAGAGATATAATAGTCGTATTTTAGTTTATCCGTCTAGAAATAGATATTATTATGCATAATATATTGCTACATTAACGATAGTTGAAATATAATAGGTATCCATTTGCATGGCTGTCCTTGATCCTTGCATAATTGAATTGGTTTCCGGAATAGTGAGTCAGTACCCAATTACAATATTCAATGCTAAGGATGTTCCATTCATAGTTCGATTTAAGAGTCTCCAAATAGGCCGTAAGTCTGTCTATTTAAATCAATACCATTTTAGTCATCATTCATTGAAGGTTACGAATCCTTATTGAAACAAACTAACGTATTACGTAATGTTTTTAAACTAAGGAAGTGGAACTATATCGTTAAAATTGTTCCCATTTACAGGCGTTCTCGGTTTAGCTCAAAATAAATAATTCTTTTAACATCAATTGGACAGGTACTATTCGAATGCAAATATGACAAATGTTGGCCATGAACGCCATTTCCACGTGGATATACATAATTCCCCGACGTTTAGGTCACTTAATAAAATTTAAACAGCACTTTATCAACACGCGAGCTTAATACTTTCAAACGTTTGACCGTTACATACAATAATGTAATTTGTGAAAGCAGTTATGCTAATTTATTGATATTTTTATAGTTCTACGGAGCTCGGATGACAATGGCCTTACATAATTCGTAAGATAAAGGCATTTTTATAGGATTATGTGAAATGTTGACCTCGGGTCAACGTATTTTCCTATTATGTGGCTGATGTTCGTGGAATTGTTTGACAGAACTTCAATACAATTCACAAAACTTTATTTGTAGCAATAGCCATGTTTTAGCATTAACATCAATTAAGAATATATCTTGGTTTTATTTTATATCGTTTTATATGAACATTGATTAACAATATCATTAAGCACAGTTTGCTCACTTCAGTAATACCTACGTACACACTTAGGTGCATCATACGTGTAGGCTCCCTAATGCTCCCTAAAGTTGACAATCTTTGGTGGGCCGCAACTGGAGTCTGGAACCAGATAGAATTACACTTCCGAAAATCTTACCACACTTGCAAGAAACTTACAGACGGCTTAAAATATATACTTCTTCATTAACAATACTACCGACCCAGCCTCTTTTCGCTTCCTTTCCAAGAATAAATAGCCTTATAAATCAATTAAGGAACTGATTCTCTAAGTGTACGTATTTCAATACGTAAACATTATCTATTCTATCGATATTGCTAAAATACAAGTTTCACACATGAAGTCGTTTTTATATATTTTATCAATATGTAAAAAATTATAATTGGTATTAGTGACGCACCCATCATGATCATAAAACGTAATTGTTTAAACACTTGCAGTAGACGTAACTAATTAGGTTTCAAGGTTTATTGTCGATGCCAAACTAAATGGTCAGGTTCAATGACCCAGCCAATGTCATGGTCAATTTACATCTCAATTAAAGTCTAGTGTGCTAAAAACTTATGATAAACGAGCGAATCGCCATCATGTCTGAACGAGCTTTTTAAAATTGGTATTGCTTGTACATCATACTTATACCAATAACTATATACCTTCTAATTATCAAGTAAAGGTAACAGTTTTGTGAGAGGACTTTTGGAGTAATGACTCTGCCCGCCTTGGTGGTAGAAACCTCATTCATGAATTGTTGTAAAAGTTCGTGTGCTTGTTTTCAAAACGGGGTATTTTCAGGATAAGGAAGAGGGAGAAAAACATTATACAATTGCAATTAGAAGTAAACACTCGTTCAATGTGAAAGCTCCACCACCTTATATTTCCCACTGTTATTTTCAAGTAGGTAGTGTGGGAACCACTATAGGCGGTAAATATTGATATGAGAAATAGCATAATGAACTTCAGGTGTACCTATGTAGTTTTCTAGTAATATTTTTCTATTAAGAATAAAAAGTATGGTAAAGTAGATAATAATATTATTATCTGTATTTAAACTATTCGTATGTACCTACATATTATTCCATTATTTTTTAAGTATAAGCATTTATACACTAAATGCTAAAAGTGGAATTTTAAAAGCTTTTAATTTGAAAAAATTTAAAAGCTCCAGGTTTATAAAATAAAAATAATAATCAAAATTAAAAAAAATGAAAATAATCAAGGTACCACGCATGTTTGTACATTAAAATTTCTCATAGTATTCAATTTAGGGCTAATCTAGAACATAATTATGAAGAAATGTATACAGTTTAGAGAACTTATTATGTAGGTATATACACTTCTGTTCTCTGGCAAAATTTTCTAAAATTACAGTTTCTTTTTGGCTCTTCTTTAAAAAAGCTGCTTTCAGAATCGGTTAAAAAGAAAGTATTTTTTGTATTTTGATGTTTCAAAAGTGCTTCTAAACGAAGCCTTGTTGAATAAAATATTATGTTCGAGTTTAAAGCGTCAGATACCATCGAATTATGGAAGTCTTAATTAGTCTGATTGATCCAACACACTACTGGTTTTTTGATTGTATTCAATTAAGAACATATTTTATATAATTAAATTTTCAATATTATATGAAGGTAGCGTATTTCACACAAAAGTGTCCGTTTATAACAGCTTTGCGTGTCGGCATTAAAATCTTTAAATTTTCTATGCAAATTAATTTACAATTATTATACATAATAGGCGATTGTTAAAATTTGGTTTCGCTATTATTGCTTGGGTATTTTGAATAATTTAAAAACCTTTATATTATTCACCTAATCTCCTTCGGGTTTTTCCTACATCTATAATACCTAATTTGTGTTAACTATCTTTGACCTACGACTCTCCATCGATATATTTAAATATAGTTATGCTCTAAATAGAAATAATGGACTTATGATTTTTTTAATGTTTTTATTTGTAATAAATCATTATTTTATATGGGTAAATGCTTAAAGGCCTAGCGGTGATAGGACGTTTGCAACTTTTTAACAGTAGTTAAAAACACCGAAAAAGGTTTCCAAATTGTGCGCTGTGGCGGTTTTTTTCAAACAATATTTTACCACAAAATTTCAATGAATATCAATAGATGGAAATTATATATATTCCCTTAGCTAATCCATTTACTTCCCATATTCGAGATCCTCCACCAATTTAAAATTTGGACGTTAAAACAGTGACTAACTGGCGGGCAGTATTACAAAGCTCGAGTTAATAAAAACTTTTTTAAATGTGTTAACAATGTTTTTGTGATGGCAAGCAGAATGTATTGGTCTGGTCGTCTGTCTGTCGATCGTTGACCCGTCTACAATTTCGCATTGTCCGATCCACCGCGCTTCATTTGTGCGATAGCATCTCGGTGGATTGCGTCATGGCATGTTACTGTCATGATACCATCATAATATGATATTAGAAATGGTCTGTCGTTTATCATGGATTAAGAAATCTATAGTGTGTTGTTATATACCTCTGAATATAACTGGTTAAGTTCGGTTACACTTCATTGAAAGAATTAACAACTCTACTGTACTAAATAAAGAACTTTGGAGCTTTGAAGTAGGACGATTTTTTTTAAAGATACGAAGCGTAAATACACGATCTAGACTTACATTATTAGTTATTTAAAATCATTATATTACCGTAGCATTTAAGTATTGTATTTATAAAAGAATTAAATTTAAGTTCTAATCTAGGACGTGCTTCTAATTGTTTTTGTTTGTTTTCTGAGGAAGTCGGCGAGTACTAATTTAAAGTTAGACGTGATAATAAAGATAACCTCTACTGTTTTAAGTAATGATATTATACTGATTAATCTTTTTTCTAGCATTTTTTAAACTCATTTCCGTACTATTGTCTCATGCTGTATTTATTCTTGTTAGCTTTAGAACTGCAACAAACTTATTATTAACCTTCGGATCTTTAATATTTGTAGGAATAGTCTTTGCTCAAAGCTTCTTGGTCAGACAATAATGTACCGACCATAAAGGCCTATTAGAATTGAATTAAAATGTCGATAGGCATATTTTTATCATGTACATGAAAGGGCACATTAATTAGTGGAAAATTAAAGCATGTTGTCTCTAAGAGAGCGGCATGTGGGTAACTCGCACTATGCAGTAATCGCTGCTTTATGACAACAATCGTGCCGCTAATTACGGACTCTTTATACTTCACTATTGCTTTTTACTTTTATTTCCACTTCCCATATATTGTATAATTGTTGCGTTCACGTAATGAGCTTTGTTAACCCTGCTCTTTATATTTCTTTTGTAGCCTTGATTGTCTGTTATTTTAGCTAGTCATTAGCACAGGTTTATCTAGATGTAATCATATGAAAACATGGGCAGAATTTGCGAAGTTTAAAGAACAACTAATTACATGTTTTATAAGAAACATAATTTAGGTTTTCTTTTATGGTGTAGAACATCATCTCTATTAGCGATGTTCTCATGTCGTTATGAATAAACCTTGCCATTTTTTCCTCGACCTAAATTGTTCGTGCAATATACCCTATATTTGTCAATTTAATATACCGTGAAGGTCGGACAAGGGAAGAATGAAAATGATGGACGAAATGAGGCTCTATTTATAAAAACGCCTTGGTTAAAGAACATCTTATTCGTATTTCAATTTGTCGCAATTCGATCTGAATATTAAATGGGATAAAATAATGTAAAATATGTTTTCAATTGAAATATTCTTGAATTACAAATGTATATAACGTTAACGTTTATATTTTTGCTGCAGAGTTGTACAATGTGCTCGAAATTGAAGCATTTTAAATCAATATGAACAATGATGTTGTCACTAAAATCAATAAGCTTGCAGAAATAATTTTAAGTGTCGAATGTATTAAATAGGCTCAAATAAAAGGTCATTTAAAAGGACAATTACTGAGATATTAGTATATCCATATGTATGAAACTACTCTGTATTCTCTAGTCAAAGTATTGGGTTACAAAGGCATTGTGAGATATTTAAAAGTATGTCACCCTTTAAGCTGTTAATGTACGAGTACCCTCTAATTGTTTCATGGTAACTAGAAACAAGAGCTCTAGTGAAGGACTCTTCACACCGATTGAAGAAATGAGGGATTAACTAAGAGTTTTTATAACCTTTCAGAAGTCATTTAGGCGACATAGTTTTGTTTACAATTATGTGACGGAAGCAATTGCCTTTACTGTTTTTTTGGAAGAAAAAATTGAACACTCGCGTAAGGACCAATATAAAATATTTTTTACTATAAATGACCAATGTATTCTGGGCTGTTTCGTAATTTAACACAATAGTTTGACACTTAAAATATAAAGTCTTCCATTTTCTGAAACAGTGTTGGTGGATCAGTTTAACTTTTTACATGTCATGTACATCGTCCTGTCGCGAACGACCAACTTTTTCATTACTTTTAAATAAAAATCGTCAGATCGTTTGCGAGTTCTATAGAAGAATAAGATTTGCATAAAACCAACTTGTGTGAAGGCACCCTCAGTGTTTACAAAGATATCATGTTACAGGCTTTCTCTTCCTCATTCACGTGATGGCTCTGTTGGTTTCAGTGATGTCGTCATGTTGTTACATTACTGTTATTAAATGCACTTAGATAGCGCTGTGAATACAGTGTGCTGCATGTGCTATTCATTTGTTTAATTCATATCGTAATTAAACTTATGTGTGTGGTTTTGTTTAACAATTAGCCGTATTTGGAGGAGCTGCTTAGGTTGATATTTAA
>CAJQZN010045363.1:0-24305 GCA_907164685.1 Colias eurytheme
GATACGACAAGGTAACATATCTATAGTAATCGTACTGTAAAACTAAAGCTCCAATCTTCTCACTTATGATAATTAAAATTATTTTACTATCTATCTTTTTAAAAATTTGCTCACAAAAAACTGCATACGGATTTATAGGTGTTTAGTTAATGTTTACATAACTACTTACTCCACGTTTAAGATCATCATACACCATCCACATGGTATTGTTGGTGGTCGGGCCCAGCGGTCAGAGGCACACGCCGAGGTATCGGAGCTAAATCTTAGTCAAGCTGTAATAGCGCTTGCTGCAGGTGCCCTAAAAGCTGACTGTACAAGGGACATCCTACTTATCGGTTCTCCCACCCAAATATTAGGTAAGAAAAATGTTACAATAAACTTTATAGCAACATAATGATGACACACCCCTATAAAAACGTTTCTATAGCCATGTACTGGCCAAGTAAAATACGGGATGTCTCGTTCTAAGTTGTGTTCATTTCTTCAATATTAGAACTGCTGAATAATATATTTAAATTCTAGCCTATGATGTCCACGACAACACAGATTTATTCTTCAAGGAAGTACCAGATGGAGTTAATGTGATTACTACTGGCAGAATTGGTAAAAGTACGGAACTGCTAGCGATAGTAGGTGGAAACAGTTCAGTGTTGGGTTTGAATAGTCAAGGGGATGAAATATTTTGGAATGTTGTTAGCGGGAAGGTCTCCTCTGTTTTAGCATTTGACTTCGATAAAGATGGCGAGAATGAGGTATAACAATTTCTTATTATATTTGCGACATAGAAGTATAAAGCATAATAAAATGTACGGGTAACTGATAATTTTCGAGACTTATTACGTGTTCATTTAGTTAACTAATAAAGATAAATTTAAAACCTCTTTCAGCTTCTCATTGGTTGCGAAGATTCATTTATAAGGGTGTTAAAGAATAACCAGTTCATAGTAGAGCTTCCTGAAACTGGACCAGTGTTGTGTTTATCGCCCATAACGGAAGTGAGATTTGCGTATGGATTAGCTAATGGGACCATTGGTGTATATGAGGAGGGGATTCGCTTGTGGCGCGTAAAGGTAGGTACTTCATTAAACTAATGCTCTTAAAAATTAAATAGGCAGTGTTTTATGTTGTTTACGAGTGACTTAATGATCATTGAGTTTGATAAAAAGGAAAAATATTATTACCGACACAAATACAGTAATGGAATAATTTAAAAGAGAATAGAAATACTTCTGTGGACAGTTTACATACATTTTAATTTTAGTCAAAACAAAACGCAATCTCACTGCAATGGTCAGGTGAGAGTCTGGCATGTTGTTGGAGCAACGGTCGTGTAGACTGGCGCGACAGTGGCGGTCGAGTGTTGAGGCGAGTGCAACTGCGCTCGAATGCTGCCGCTATGTTGCTCGCTGACTATAGAGCTGTTGGCGCTCCTGACTTGGTCTGCGTTTCTGATAAAGGCGAAGGTAAATTGGGAAATTTGTAAAAACCAATGAACTACAGTGTATGAATATTAATGTTTCATTGTGATACAATAGAAATCGGACAAAATAAATATAATTTATAATCGGTAATTTGAAATGGTCTATATCGGACAGTTTTGGGCTACCCACCGTTCTCAGAAGATTCGGGTTTCAACGCTTCAAAGAAATTGGCATCTGAAGAAGACAGACTCGCGATTACTGAGTTATTGAGCAAAAAACAGGCCTTGATGGTGGAACTGCAGCATTATGAGGCTAATACTGTCTCGGATAGTCTTGAAGCCAGTCGTCCTTCATCAGCTATGCCAACTAATACTCGTTTACAAGTAGCTGTTACTGCGGATACTCAGGAAGTATGTTAGTTTGCCGTTTTAATTACCAGAAATTTTTTAAGAATTTCAATAGACGTGTGAGGAATATTATATGCGTTAGTTTAGCGATATTTTAATTTTTAATGGAACTTTCTTCTATTATGTGTTTTCGTACGTTATTATCCCCGCAATAATTATTTATTTGATACTTCATAACCAGGGCTGCATCCAGCTCCCAATATCAACAAACAACGAAACAGTCGTACGCGCAGCCCTTGTACTGGCTGAGGGTGTGTTTGAAACGGGCGAGACACTGGCGCGACACCCGCCGCCTGGTCGCTTGCGACCTATACTATACATACCGCTGCGATCACCTAGAGACATACCGGTTGATGTTCATATAAAGGTAGTAAAACTATGGTGTAAAGAGTATCCTTATGTGACAAAAAGTATCCCTTCACAAAAATTTATTCAAATCGGTCCAGCCGTTTTTACGTGATTGAGTGACAAACATAGATTGGGTAGTTTTTATATGTATAATTTCATTGGTTCATTTTTTTATAATACTGTTTTCTTGCAGGCACTAGTAGGATATCCAGATAGTGAACAATTTCACATATTTGAGTTAACAAAACACCTACCTAGGTTCTCAATGTATAAACTGGCTGAATCAACAGTAAGGGTGGATTCAAACAGTTATGTTACATTTAAAATCACAGAGAGGGTCCAAAGAATATGCATTTGGTTGAATCAGAACTTTCTTCTTGATGAAGAATTGGAGCTAGAAAATGAAGATAGTAAAGAGTTGCATGTAAACTTTCTATGTCTTAGGGATAGAAGTTATCTGGGTATGGATTTTGAAGCAAATGGCCAGGTTATGTTTAAAACAGGTGACATAAGGTTGGCAGGAGATTTGATACAGAGTTTAGCTGTGTTTTTAAACTTGACTGATTTGCAGGTGGGTATTATTTAGTTTTTATCACTCTTTGTATGTTCTTAACAAATTGCACACCGCTGATTAACAAAATATTATAAAGATGATCTGTTTATGTTCATCAAAGGAAATAAGAGCTATATTTTTTTAAATAATGTAGTTACTATGTTTCTTATGTTGTTATTAGCTACATATATATTCTAATGCTGAAAAAACCATTATTTTGGAATGTTTTTGAAAATAAAACTGAAATAGTTTGCGTCTTAAAATAATTTATTACTTATCTTAGTTGGAAAGCTATTGGCCATACAGTTCAACAAAGCCAACACACTTGACTGGATTAAAGAAAAACATGTTATTATGCGGAGGTTCCCTTTGACTGACGGCTTTCACGATTTCCTGACCAATCACACCACCTAATACAGCTGCAGCACCAGATACAATTCCAAAAACATCAGTCAATAAAGCATCACTGACAAAACCAACTGGAAGGTTCAATTCTTTGACCAGCTCATCTCTCATGCGGAATATTACTTCCGTGTCAGCTTTGCGTTTTGCGGGATCGGGATTGCGATTGTATTCATCGCGGAAACGCAAAAGGATCTTCATGACGAAGTACGAAGGGTCACCGCGGCGTAGTCTAGATCGCAGTTCCGGTTTCGACCAGTCAGCGGATAATGCATTTTGTAAGGGAACGTATATGGCGCGTCGTTTAACAGTTATGGTCACTGTCTCGCGTGCGGTCTTTTCGTCGTCATCAGGGCCGCGTTTCACAGCCTTGTGTTGCACAATTTCTTCAGAGTACTCGTGGTCTATCAAATCTGTGAACATGTAGCCAAACATTCCCCACACGTCACCGCAAAGGAATTTCTTGTTAGCATCTCTACACGCGTTATTGATACGTTCAAGTTGCTCTTGTTTCAAGCCCGTCGCACACACAATGTCAAATTCTGTAAAAAAGCTGTCAGGTAGATCGTCAACTGCCTTCGTTTCCGTTGTTACTTCAACCATTGGGTTCAATGCTTTGGCTCGCTGTAAAGACGCCTCCGCTCTATTTTCACCGAGTTTATCTGGAGGTGCTAAAAACTGAGAGTATTGATCGGTTTCTCTTAACTTTTCATTATCGAGCAGACATACGCTTTTAACACCCGAAAGAATAATGTTTTTAGCGATTTCGGCTCCAAGACCGGACAATCCAATAATGAGAACTTTGGAGGTACGTAGCCTTTTTTGAGATTCTAATCCCCATAAGCGGATTTGGCGATCGTACTGTTCTGCTTCTGCCTCAGATAATTCCATTTCATTATTTTCTACCATTGTCGGCGTTAAAACACAAAATTTCGCAAAATACAATAAACTATAAAGCCGGACTTGACCCACGCTAACAAAAGTCAAATTAAACTGTCAAATGTCAACGTGACATCGCACAGAAATGACAAAACTACAGACCTAACAAAACTTCTAGTAATAAATCCATAGATAAAAAAATCGGTGAAAATCTTTAAATGCTTTAAATCTTTTTGCAGCTTATCATAATTCATTGTAACATGATTGTAACAATATTTCAGTCTACTGCCCAATTTCCTAAGGCAGAAGAATTATTGAGGTTGGAAATGATGAATGCATCTGAAGTGGGAGAAACAAGATCACGTTTGGCTGCTGAGAGTGCAGAAAAGGCACAATTGATCACTGCTTTACTACCAGCTGCAATTGATGCGGCATCTTATGACTTGTAAGAAATCTTCAGACCTTAGTTATCTTCAGGTTTATTCCATATAAAATAAAGATTTTTTTCTTTTTCATGAATTTTATTTTTGTAGAAAAGAAATGTTGAATCGTTATAAAGAAGTAATGCTTCTCAATGAAGAGTTGTTAACCGGATGTCATATTCGAAGAGCTTCGCAAGAGCAAACGATTACGTCTCTAAAAAATCTCCACACTATTTTGCAACAAGGAGCTCGTTTAAGAGGTGATACTTATCCATATTTTTATAAGCTTGTAGGTGTAGGTAGTTACTGTCTTCCCATCTTTGTAGTAATCTTCGGAAGTACAATCTAGTTATGAAAATTCTTTCACTAATATATTTTAGAAGTGGCATGTATGCTTTTTTTTACCCAGGACATCTTTTTTTTTCAGTGGGCAAGTATAGCAAAGCAGCTGTGGCCGCTTGCAGAAAAGCAGTACAAGAGAATAATACTGAAGCTCTCATTAAAATCCTACAAGTTGGAGATGCATGAAAAATAAGACAATAATTAAGAAAATAATTTATTTCATTCATTCCATAGAGATAGTATGTACTACTAGAGGGGTTATTCCAAACAAAAACATTGCGCGCGGCCGATGTGGTGGGGTACGTGTGGAATGAGCGAGGCGTGGCTTCAAGTTCAAAGATTAAGCAATGCGTGCAGATGCGACACATTGTGCAATCTGTTTACTCGGTACTATCTGGTGGTACTGATACTAGGGAATTAATAAAACGAGGATTTTATATTAAACTATGTATTTTAATTTCCTTTAAATAATATCAATTTAGTAAGCTTTTGTCGTTTTGTGTAGTAATCAATAGTTTTATCAGTTTTTGCTTCATGATGTAATCGAATTTTGGAGTATTGGTTTATAATAGCCCTAATTAAATGGAGGTGCAGAAAATTTTAAAAAACACCTCACGTAATTTATGGACGCCCCCTTACTCGATCACAATTTTTGTAACGAATGTGAAAGACGAAACAATAAATACGCAAAGCGGCTTTTACTATAAACGGAACTACATTTAAAAATATACTTTATTTATTGAGTTATAAGGTTGCTTCCATTCTGTTTATTTACATTCTCAAAAACATCAATCGCCGCAGAGGTGGCTTGCGACAAAGGCGGCTTGTGTCAAAGGCCTCGGCGATATCATTTAAGAACATAATATTATGTACTTTAGGCAAACTTGTAATAAGATCTATTTTACTTTCTTATTATTCCATTTGACAAGGATATTGGGTAAGATACCTATTGGAATAATTTTATTATTATGTATGTACTTATTAAATCCGCGAATAAAAAAAATTTTTAGTCGTGAATATAGAAATTGGGTCGCATTTTTTTAATCCGCGAATAGTGAAAACACGAATAAAGGAAGCGCGATTAAGGAACTTTTACTGTATTAGTTTCTGTGAATGTTGTGTTTATTTGTAATTGTTGTGCATAATAATTTATAAATCCTATTGGAACAACTGTTGATTAACCTTTTTTTAATAAATAAAAATAGGTAAATAAATAAATATTACTTAATTTAACCTACCGTTTTACTTTGCGTAGTCGGGTAAAAGTATAAATATTTAGGTACTACACCACGGTAATCTTTCCTAGTATATATACATAGTTAAAAAAATCCAGTTACATTTTTTAACAGACTCATCGATAGTGTCACGTCTGTGCTGTTAGTCTATGAAAAATGGCGCGAAACGCAGAACGCGTGGTGATTTTTCGCAAAATGATAACAATATTAGTAAAATGCATGACTTACTCATAATAAGGAAACTTACTGGTGAAAAGTCACTCCTCGGGCTTTGTTTGTATTATGGGAACTGTTAAAACAATATCTAAGCAAACACGAAGGCATTTTGAACAGAGCAATAACACGTGTTGACGCGGCAAGCGGGGGGCACAGTCCGACACAGACTAAAGAGACTTGTGATTCTTACCTCTAGCTCGTGTTAAAGAGAGTGTAGTAGCGATCGCCTCTCTAGTACGTAGTACATACTATCTCTATGATTCATTCTATTAATTTAGCTCTCTTAAGCATGTTTTGTATCACACAAAAATATATATTATATTGCATGTAAAACATGTTTGTAATCGTTAAGTAGTTGCAAATGTTTTTGTTATAAGAAAAATATATTATTAACAAGTACAAAATTATCCAATATTGAAAATTAAATAATTATGATATGTAATGCGAAAATGCTTTGAATGAAAAGGCTTTGAGTCAACAAATAATGTCAATCAATAAAATTAGAAATTTCTTACTTCATTTTATCATTTTCACTTATTTACTATAAATAATAATCAACAATAACATGCATTTTTCAGGTATTTTAAAGAAGCTTTCTATTAAAAGTTATTCATAGCTGACGCCCAGCGCCAAGTTATAAGTCGTCTTAAACTTAGTACTATAATAAAGTCTTAAATGGATATCTTGTCAGTATTGCCATACAAAATTATTATAATAATGTCAATAGCTCAGAATTTAATTAATTTAATAAAAAAAATGATTTAAATAATATCAATAATATGTATGGGGAACTAAGTAAATATGATTTTTGAATTTATTATACTAGTCTGGCGCATATTGTGTTGTGCTTGAGCGAATGTTCGCGCGAATGTTACTACGGAAGTTTCTAGACGGTAATTTGTTTAGTCGCATAATGAACATCATCAGCACTAACGTTTAATAATAGCCTCGGTTCTGATGGTTTTGGTTCCAAGAGCAATAGTTTGATAGCAGCTAATCTGGCACATATTGTATGAGCCTGTGACGGTGTAGGTGCTCGAATGTTCGGCGCACTCCTGTACGGACGACCGTCGAGCGCTACTATAGCAGCTGCTGTAGCTAACGCTCGGGATAGGGTTGTCTCGTCTGAACCTGTTCTTTCCACCTGAAAGTCAATAATAATTGTGAGAAATTTTAAAGCAATTTTTATTTATTTACTAGCGGTCCGACCTGGCTTCGCCCGTGGTAGGTACCACGGGCGGATAGTTTAAACATGTAGGTACATGTTTAAACTATCCTATCTCTCAAGTTGGATCAAACTGCGCATGGTGTGCGAATTTTATTATATGTAATCGGTTGAGTAGTTTAGGATTTCATTGAGGACAAACATTGTGACACGAGATTTATATGTATTAAGATGAGCTTATTCTAATTGATATTATACTTTTATTGAAGATGTTATCTTGATATTGCTTTTTCTCAATGGAATGTTAAGATTCATGAATAGAAAACATGATAAATTAGTAGAAGGGCTCGAAGTTTTACACACAAATTAAAATAATGAAAAAACATTTCCTGTATATTTTGAGTTTATACTTATAACAATAAACAACATATTTTTTCTGCATAAATGAACAAATATTAGATTTTTATGAAATGTTATATATTCAAATTAGATTACTTCCAAACTAAAACGGTACATTACCTCGGCAGCCACCGCTCTCAGCATGAGCCGTTCACTCGGGGAACAGTTCCTGATGGCTCTCACTGCAGCACTAGATGCAGCTTCTCCTAGCGCTAACTGGACTTCCTTCAACCCAGCTTCCTTGTCACCGGCAAGTTCTAATGCTCTGGTACAGAGAGCTAACGCGCGACGGGCATCTCCTGATACGGCAGCTACTTTTCTGTAAAAGTTTGTGTAGGACAAAATATTTCATGATAGATTCAGGGTTAAAATGGATATTGTAATATAAAATAACTGCCTACTCTACTACTGTTACATTTAAAATTACTGCATACTCACATTATCCATGGCAAGACCTATATTAAAACCAAACTCTTTTTAGTACCTAAATATTTTTCAGTACGTTTCTATAATATCAACTAAGTATATTTATATTGTTAACCAGCAAACCGGGCGAACTCCGTTTCGCCAACAGACCTTTTCTTTGCTATAAACTTCACAGAGCCCTATCCAACGAATGCAAAACCGTGGAAATCGGTTCGTGCGTTCTGGAGTTATAGCGTCAGGAAGGAAAACCCGACTTATTTTTATATAGTAGATTACGATGATAGGATGATGATTTACCTAGCTATCAACTGAACAGCATCCGGCGTGACATTAGCACCAGCCAGTTTCGTAGCCACAATGCACTGTAACTGTGTATGTGTGTACGGCGGGAACATCAATCTGGTTAGTCCCAAACGCGATGCGACTCTTGCGGCTAGAGCTCGTTCAGGTAGATCCATAGTATTGGCCACTGCAAGTACTGTTAGTAATGCTGAGTTGTGTGCAGCCCACTCCATTATACTGTAGAGAACGTCTTGGCGGCGGTTACAGAGGGCGTCTAGCTGGAAGGTTGTTAAAACTTAAAATAATGTTTAAATTTAAAAAAACAGGCATAAATTATGAAATAATTGTCACCGATCCTTGATAAGTGTACAAAGTTTGAATAAAATCTATATGTTGAAACAGGGTTGAAATCGACTTTAAAGAAGTTGTTTCTAGTAAATTGATTGTAAATTCAATAATGAAATAACGAAAAAAAAATTGGTTGTCTGTAATGTCTGTTTACTGACGATAGTTGAACGTGACAACGTCCGATTGTGCTTCTTTGTCGCTCGTTCCGCGCTCTCGCTTGCACTTCAAGCCTTACATGGAACGCCTCAGAGCGAGGTAACGCCGCATGAGTCATGTTTTTTCGTGCGTGCAGCCGGCTCTATCGAATTATCAGACGTTGTCACGTCAATAACAATATAAAAATTTAAAGCATATAATTCTTACTTCATCCACAACTAGGACTGTAGGTGTTCTCCGTGGCCCAGGGTTTGTGAATCTCTTTTCTAATAGTGAACATGCCTGCTCCCAAACTACTGATTTACCTGCAGGAATAGGAATGGAGATTTTATTAATAAAAATAAGTTGATTAAATAATTTTGTGAAAGTACATACTTTTCATAACATTAATAAAAAAGTGAGATTATTTTTAATTTATACAACCAGATACTTGTTTCAAATAAATATAAACACTCGAAAAATCGGTAATTCTGCAGAATTTTTACATTTGCACGCTTACAGAATCTTATATTATTGAATTATGAAATAGCATACCAGTAAGTTGCTTATAAATTTGTACATAAGCCTGCCTTGGTTCCGCTATCCTCATTCCATTTACTTCTACCAGTTGAAAATCAGGTAAATCTGATTCTTCCTTCAATATTTTTAGAGCTGAATTTACTGTTGCTGTTTTGCCAGTGCCTGGGACACCTGATATGTACATACATCTGAAATTATTTTAAAATTTTCATTAATAATATTTTTTGTAATAATTTTAAAACATATCTTATGGATACAATGGTAGTTCATTAAAAAAATATATCATTTGTTTTTCTATAGAAAGTGAGGAAATTTATAATAGTTATGCAATTTTATTATAAAATCATATTTAAAAATTGTAAATCCATACTAATATTATAAATGCGAAAGTAACTCTGTCTGTCTGTCTGTTACTCAATCACGCCTTAACTACTGAACCAATTTGCATGAGAGATATTTTGATACCCAAGAAAGGACATAGGATAGGTTTTATCCCGGAAATCCTACGGGAATGGGTTTTTCTTTGAAAACGCGGGCGAAGCCGCGGGCGGAAAGCTAGTATATTATATTATTTGAAATCAAACTTACCCACTCATATGATCAAGCAACTTAGATCTCACAAATGATAAAATTTCATCTAATTGGTTTTCTCTCCCTGGTAAAGAGCGGTTTTCTTTGGTAAAATCTGTAAATATTTATCACATACATACATAATGCAATTAGTAATAAAAAATATATATGTATATTAAACCATTAAACAGTTACATGGAAACCTACAAAAAGTTATTAAAAATATTAACTTACCATTAATATTATCTACTGAATGTGTTCTTGAATGCAGTGTGGGTGTCAATTCACTGGTTAGAATTCGTTTGACACTCTTAGGTGTTTTAGCTATAGAAGTTCTAGTTCTAGGTGTTTTAGGAGTTTTGGGTGTCCTAGGTGCTCTTGGTGTCCTAGGTGTTCTAGGTGTCATTAGGAATTCATCACTTGTTTCTGATATTCTATAGTTTCTGGTTGGTGTTCTTTTAACAGGAGAAACTTCTAACTCACGATATGTCATTGGATTCCTAGTTTTTCTTCCAGATCTAGTTGAATATACCTCTTTTTCTTCTTCTTCGAATACTAAAACCTTTTTAGGTGTCTCATCATTTGCTTTACGTAATGGAGTCTTTCGTTTCGGTGTAGTTGGCACATGTTGTCTGATTATTAATGTTGGTAGTTCTTCATCCGAGTTCTCTCTCAGTTCCATAGACAAAATATCTTCTAAATTATTTTTATTAAGTTTTTTTGTACTTTTTGGTGTTTCTATCACAGGTGTTGTTACTTCTGGAGTTCGAGGCACTTCCTTATCATTTTTGTCAGCCAATATTGCTCTTTTAAGTAACAGTTTTGTACCATCATTCTTGCTTACACTCCAATTTCTATCTGAAAGTGAAACACGGCCCATTCTTTTGACTAAACTACTGGGTGTTTTAGGTGTAACTGCAGATTTTCTTGGTGTCACTAATAATTCTAAAGCCTTTCTTTCTTCTTCAACGACAGGCTCTAAATTAACTTTCCTTTTAGTGATAGCTATGAGTCTGTACCGACAAATGTAATTATATGGACTGTTTTTTAATGACAATGCAGTATCTTTAGTGAATGTGAAAGTTATATTACATTTTTTGAATATTGTCTCTATAGATATATCTGTATCAAAGGGACGGTGGTCTTCTATTACCTGGAAAAAATAATGTTCAGAAAAATACAGAATCATTCATAGTATAGGCATAACCTATAGTTAAGACTAGATAAGTATAAACATAATTCTCAACATCTTACCTCTTTTTCTAGAAAGTTTGTTGGCTCTTTATTATTCAAGCATCCTTTAGGCAAATCATTGGGTTTCGAATACCATTGTACTTTAGCTCTGAATGGATCGTGCTTGTTATAAATATCTTCGTATAGAGCTAGTATTTTGGCTGCGTCACATCCTTCTTCAGTGTCGGGTTCTGCCGAGTCGGCATTTGATATTAGCACAAAATTGCCGACTTCAGCGATTACGTCTTTGAACTGAAATTTTCTGTAAAATATATATTTTTTAAAGGTGCTCAAAAATTATAGTAAAATGTATAAACTTGATGGAAATTTTAAATAAATCTAACCCATAGTAATGAAAAGTGCTAGAAACATTTGATTCATTCGATATTTCTTCACTTAACCAAATTACTGCTTTAGTTTTTTCTCGCCGACGAGGCATATTTTGTTTTTTAAATATTCCGTTAGACTCGTTAAATACTTTAATTTCTTTTTCACACGCAAGCTTTTGTTTTGTTAATTTTGTTAATGAAGTTGAAAACTTGAAATTGTACCGGATTCTAAGTTATGTCATTTTTCGCGCTTTAATTTACTCAACAACAACTTTGTAAACTCGTTTTTAAAAAATCGGTAACTTTGGTTTCTACTATTTTACGAATAAATATTGAACAAAGTTTTACATTGTAAATTATGTAGTACTTTATTTAAAATATATTTCAATGTAAAAATCAAGTAAAAATATGTTCGATGCACGTTCGATGTACATATTAAAAAAAAAACTATATAATTTTCTATGACTATAGGATTGGGGATCTAAATTCTCAAGTGTCAAATGTCTATTATCATATTAGGTATGTCATATGTCAACGTCAAAAGCACATTGGTGATATTTGATTGGAATTTTTAGGGTTATTTGTTTTTAAAAACTGCAATATGAAGTTCAAACAGAAGAAGAATACAAAACAAACATTATCTGATAAAATAGCAGATGCATTGACTGTAAAACCACGAGCTGATATTGAAGATGATGAAATATTTAATACAAAACCAAGTACAGTTACACGAGCAGATTATAGTAGTTCCTCTGACGAAGATGAAGCCTTAATAAGTGATTTTCGCAAGCGAAACGTGAACTTGCTTAGTGATTTAAGCAAAAAGTATGAAGGCAAGGTTGTATCTAAAAAGGAATTGGAAGAAAACAGTTCAGATGACCAAGTTTCAGATGACGTAAGTGAAGACGATGAAATCGAGAAGAAAAGTCAATCTGGTAAGGATATATCAGTTGAGGAAGAGAGTGGAGATGAAAGCGACGATTATAGCATAACAAAATTCCAAAAACAGCTTCAAAGCGATTCAGATGAGAAATCGTCAGAAAACGATGATGGTGATCAGGGCAGTGATGAATATGATGATGAGGGTGAAGGGTATGATATTAGTCAAATGGAGGAGCCAATCAAAGAACAGTTTGAACATGTCAAGAAGCAGGATGTATCAGAGGAAGCTAAAAAGGGTATTTGTGTGAGGAATCAATTGTTAATCTGGGAAGGACTTTTGGAAATGAGGATACACTTGCAGAGATGCATGAATACAGCGAACAAAATGCCTATGAGTGATACGTATCAAGAATTAAAGGTGAACTCTGATTTTGCAGAAGAAAGTAGTAAAACCTTAAACAATGTTACCACAATTTTAGATAAGTAAGTATTATTTGTTGCTTTAATATTAAGAGAGCTTTTTCAAATTTTGTTCTGTATTCGATTTTATGTGAGTTAAATTTAAAAATAACAGACTTAAATGAATTTAAAACATTGTATAATATTCTGATGTTACAAACATTTTATCAATAAACTCATTTACAATATTATGATAATATATTAATCTAATTAAAAATATAATTGAAACTATGAAACAGAATTTGTTTAGATCTAGGATATCCTACAAGCATATTAAAATATAATTTATTTAAAATTATATTTATTTTTTCAGATTTTTAACACTTCAAAGTATGCTGCTAAAGAATTTTCCAGAAACAAAATCATTATCCAAAGGCAAACAAAGCCAGGATTCTAAAGTGGAAGAGAAGAAGGAAGAAAGTGACGAAGAAATACCAAGTGACACAGATAATGAAGAAATTCCATCTGATACAGATACCGAAGAACCTGCTAAACCTGTAGAAAATAAAGAACCAACTAAAACTAAAAAATTGCCTAAAAAACGTAAACTAGAAGATTACGAAAGTGATATAGCAACATGTAACAAGTCATTCAAATCATTCAGAGATTCAACTATCCAAAAATGGAATGACAAAACTCGTATAGCAACAGCTGCGAATATAAAAAATGCACCAACAAACACAATACTACAACAAATATCGTACATTATTTCTGATAAGCAAAAGCTGATAAGACGAACCCAATTGAAACGATCCGAATATGATATTATTGGATACAAAAAAGACGACAGTGAAGAACAAAATGGTTCAGAAATTAACCCAATTACAAGAAGCAGAAAGGACGATGATGAATACATACCGGAAATATTTGATGACAGCGATTTCTATCATCAATTATTGAGGGAATTGATTGAATGTAAATCGGCAGATATAACTGATCCCGTTCAGTTGAGTAGGCAGTGGATAGCGTTGCAGCAAATGAGGAGCAAAATGAAACGAAAGGTGGATACGAAAGCAACTAAGGGAAGAAAGATTAAGTATGTAGTACATAATCCACTGGTGAGCTACATGGCACCAGAGAAATCAACTAAATGGAATGAAGAGAGTGCGAATGAATTGTACAGTTCGTTGTTTGGTAAATTGTTTGAACATAATAATGTTGGGCTAAACGTTAATTTGGATGATAAGAAATAAATAATTTTTAATCTGGATTTGTTTTCTTTTTTAGTGGAATTTGTATTAAAAATAAAGTTAAAATCAATACATTATATAATATTTACTTATTATACACATGCATTGCTAGCTATTTTACAGTATAACTTCTTTCTAATAATTTCATATGATATGATGGAAGTAACGTGGCATTGAAAAGAAAACCCGCCCCCCGTTCATGTACGTACGCGAACTTGACGCACGTACACACAACGCCGCGCCGCGCAACGCCGCCCGCTTCCTCATGGACCGTTCGTTCGACTCTGTCAGTCGGTGTTTGTTTATATACAATTATTTAAAATATCAAGGTGACGAGTGACAACCCTGCGTCTCGCGAGCTTAGGTTCCGTGCGTTCCTATTCGCCGGGAATCGACATACTTGTTTTCTTTATACTATGGTAGTAACCAAAATGTAAAGGACTATCACAATATACAGTATGTATACGAATCTTAATCTGAATACCTCTGGACGCATCTGTAACATAAATTTTCTGCTCTTGATAATTTTAATTTCAATTTTCATATATGTATCGTGATCGTGTAGTCGAAATTATTATAAAACTAATGATAATTTGCAATTTAATGAAGGTAATAATTATTATACTTATTTTATAGATAGTCTGACCTTCCGTGTATGATAGATATAAAAATATTATATAATTGGTATGAATTACATGCGGTTCTGCCGTGAGCTTTATCGAGTAGCAGATAAACGAGAGATTTTGGATAAAATATTTTATCCCATTGGAAAGTTAGTGAACTCAGTTTTTATTTTAATTTTGCACTGTTTGTTTTTTTCTTCGATTGTTCATTTTATGGCATTGTAGCACATAAAAAAACCTACGTGAATATCAATAGAGAAACCAAAAAAATAAAGCCAAAAGCACTTATTATTATCTCATATTTGTTTCCACTATAGGGTCTAGTGACAAAGGCTTTTGATATAGAAGGCCTCGTGAACGTTGTACCATGCTGGCCGTTTGATAAATTGGGATTCGCAGAAGTCACATGTCGCTTTTTCTGTCGAACTTTTCCTTCTGAGAAATGGCAATTTCCGCAAGAAGTTTTCCTTTACCAATTGGAATTTGGGGCAGAGTTGATGTGGATTGTGGATAATGTGCACAGAAATTAGAAAATAAGTAATGTAAAGTTTTAGTACAAGTGTTTATGAATAGTCATTTTTTTTTAAATTACCACCATTAAAATACATTTTACTAAGATAACAATGTAACATCACATTATTGTCTTTTATTTAAATTTTCATTGACCCATCACCCAACTAACATCAAGTATCATCAATCGACATAACAATTTTTAGATAGGTAGTTTTGTTTATTATTATATTATTTTCCAGAAAACCGCTTACTTATTACCTAAATATTGAATACTAGTTGCTCGCACCGACTACTCCTGGTTAGACCTATTAATGATATAATTTATTGTATTCACTAAAATTAGTAAATAACTAAACCAAACTTTACTTTGAAAATGTTTATTTTTTATAGGTATCTACCGTTTACCACGGTCCACGATAGCACCGATATAGTGGACTAAACGGAGTGGATGAACTAGTTCTCAAATGATGAATTTTTTTTTTTATCGTTCTAGTTTTGATTTTATTCGTTTGAAATAACATAATTATTAATGTAAAACAACAATATAAATGAACACGTTATACGCATCACGGATCCCCATGCACCGTCCTCTAAAATAATTATTTCCGATAACCTTTCGATCAGACACGAGCATTTTTACTGAGATAAACTTTAATAAGGTTGTATAGATAGTTGTATGTATCATTTATTGTGTATAAGTGGGAGTTGAGTTTTGACTTTACGTTTGCATCACACCCCCATAGGATATGCGTCATAGTGCATTTACGTAATGTTGCTGTATCGTACAATGTAGTGACAAGAGACTGGGACATAAGAATTGCAGACCTCTATTCATCAATAATATCTTTACATTATAATATAACTATATGTAAATTATTGTAAGAGCCAAATTTCTCAAAAACAGCTTGTCTGATTTTTGGGTAGGCATGTTCAGTAGGTCTGAGAAAAGGTTGTCAGCTGTTTTTCATTACTCTAAGTGATAAGGGTGTCTTGACATAACATTTGTTGTGTCAAATAGTAACATTGAAATAAAATTTTCATTGCAATGATACGTACCTACCTAAACCATTTTGAAATGGCTTTGAATTTTTCATTGCACTTGAGTCAGGAACATATCTTTACAATATCTTTTTTACTAATTGCAAATACCTGGCTTGTATTCAAATGGTATTTCAAGTATTTTCAAGTAGAGTAGAGCATTCAATGGTTCAGGAAAATCATTGCAATTTTTTCGATGCAACAAACATAGATAAATCTTTTATCTATTAAATATAGAAGAGGAAGTGTTCTGATAGCTGGTAAATAATTATATCGGAACTAGATGATAACTATCATATATTATTCTAAAAATATACCCACTTACAACAACAAGAAGAGCGATTATAGTCCTATCGGAAGCTTATGCCTTCCCAAATTAATCTTGCTTTTAATGCGTAGCTTATATACGATTAGTCTTATCTCGGCATTCATATAACGATCTCGAATAGCAATATAGCGATATATTTTGGTAAGAGATTTAACAAATATTTCTTCACAAATATCAGTTATTATTATAGAAATAGCTGATTCGCATTCTTATTTTTAACGACTAATTTGATGATTTGAATACCATTCTTATGTTGTATTTAGATATATAAGTTCTTAAGGGTGCTTTGTAGTGTAGGTACGTACATAAACCTAGTGTTAGTTTTATTTGATAAGAGGTTTTTATTTTAACAAAAGAAAATCATACTCTACAGCGAAAATATGTAGTTAGGTAGGTCAAAATGTAAAAAAAACCGGCCAAGTGCGAGTCGGACTCGCGCACCGAGGGTTCCGTACAAATAAGTTTAAAATTATTAAAAAAAAATATATTATGTGATGTAACTAAAAATTTATGGTTTTCGTAAATTTTCCTTTATCTATGCTATAAGACGTTGCTTCATACCAAATTTCAAGATTCTGAGTTCACGGGAAGCACCCGTTTTGATTCCCTTGCAAGTGTCGAAAATTTGCGGCATAAACGGCTGTATCTTTTGATTGCGTTGGCTTAGAAGTTTGATTTTTTCACAGCTTCAAGGGACAGTAGACTTGAGTTATTGATATAAATTTCAGCTTCATACCTCCACGCGTTTCTGAGAAAAAGGGTCTTGACAGACGGACGGACGGACGGACGGACAGACGGACAACAAAGTGATCCTATAAGGGTTCCGTTTTTTCCTTTTGAGGTACGGAACCCTAAAAATAGAACGGAGTCTCCTGCTACACATTACCCGAAAACTGGGAATAGGTATACTTACGTTTGTTACGTGTACCTATGTAATGAGCACAAATTCGTGTGTGAAATTCTTGCCAACACCATCCAATTATAAATATGTATGTACTTATAATTTTTAAATTAATGAGAATATGACTGCAAGTGTGTGTTTTAAAAGTGTGTTATTGTGACCCAATGATTATCATGACCCTCGTATATGGTACCTTATCAAGAAATTTAAGCAAAGTCCACTTCATATAAGTGAGAAGTACCTATTTATTAGTCATCATTTATAAATCTAACCCTATTATTGTTTTATTTAAGTGTACTTGTAGATGACAAATTAATTCACGATAAATAAATGTGATAAATAAATTAGGCGCGGGAAACAACCGACATTCTGTTTTAATAATGCTAGGCGTCCATTAGAGACGGATCCGGGTGGGTCGCATCGCAATGGGCCGCGGCGCTGTTATGCTCCTGCGTCCACCTGTACGGGGCGCAGCGGACCGCCTAGGCGGATTTTATCTAACAGACGTGTTTTCGTGCTTCGACTGACATCGCGCTACCATGGACAGCTTCGACGAAGAGATGTTATGGTTTCAAATCAATTGAACAATATCTAGTTTAAAAAAAATATATTTAAATCTTACTTATACTTTTGGAGATATGCGTGGACAAACATACAAACACTTTTGAAATTTGGCACAAGTCTTTATTAGAAGCTGATATAGATTAACATATCCAAAAACTGGGCATTTCTGAAAATATACAATGATACATACATACGGGTCGAATTGATAACCTCCTTTTTTGAAGTCGGCTAAAAACCTAGAATTTAAATGAATTATTTATTTAACTAACTTACGTGTTGAAATTGATATTTTTGGTTTTATGGCATTCAAATGCTTTTTTCATTGCAATTCAGTTTCGTTTATTTATTAGCACGGCACGTGCGCTCGCCGCTCACATCCGCCTGCCTGCGTCCACTAGACGGGTCGGGGCGGGCCGCACCGCCGGCAGAAATCCGCCTGCGAAGCGATCCGTCAATGCGTTGCGGCCCGCCGCGTCCCGATCCGTCGGTCGCTAATGGACGATGTTTCATACAAAACATAGGCCGGCGTATTTTTGCGTTGCGATGCGGCCCGGCCCGATCCGCCTAGTGGACGCCAGCCATTAGTGTATAGAAAAAAGAGAATATTTAGCAGTTAGCATCGGTGTATAATATTACTTTTATAATTATAGCATATCCCCGCCCTTATTCTGGGGTCAAAAGTAATTTTAAAATGCTTGTCACTAGCACAATGGTCACTTGGAAATAAAAGAGCTACTACTACCTAGTGAAAGAATTTTAACAAATCGATAAGTAGTTTCTTCATCTATATAAAGGGTAGAGTCTTCCCTCTTCACTATATTAGTTCAGATGTAGACGTAGATGCTGTTAAAAAATTTTTAAAGTTAATATTTATATAATTATTTGACAATTTAATGTACCTACCACACCAAGTTTAAAATATTTACAGGTACCTACCTATAAACGGATTGATACAGCACATATGGCGGCCTTATCGCTTACCAGCGATCACTAATATTAAAAGACAAAAGTAGATAATTAGATATATGTATTTGCATTTAAATACCTTATGAACTAATAAAAATTCTTATTATCAAAAAACAAAAGGTATCTACGTGGGATTTTTACACTTTGATTTCCAAGTGTACGTACACCTTAATTAGAAAAGGCTAAACAATTTATCGTAAATGTTGTTTTATCGAAGATAACTACGTGTTAAGACATTATAATTAACTATCTAAACTGTGTACAGACTTGGAAATCCTTAAGTTAAGTACAGTATTAGCGAACTTGACAAGAGATAATGAGAATGTAAGAGCAGTCGCAGTGAATACTAAACAAATACTTTATACGTGAGTAACCCCAAAAGTGTATGAAGGTTTTTTTTTTTAATTCCAATTTTATTTTTACGAGAAACACTGCAATATTAAAAGAATATAAGATTTTTCCAAAATGCAAGGTTTTATTCGTTTTTCAATACTTGGATAAAACTTATCCGTCCAATATTACACGATAATATTAAAATGTCACGTAAACTGTCAAATACGGGCAATTAGAATACGTTTTTAAAATGGTAGTTTTATACATTATTCGACGAATAAGTTTTATCCAAGCATTGACAAATCGGCCCTTACTAAAATGCTCGAAATTCAAAAATTGCGAGCATTTTAGTTAAACTTGTAAAATTATGAATTTTCATAACATTTTTTGTATGTTACATCGAAATAAAAACACAAATAGATTATAGAATTATAGTGACCGTCACCTTTAACATATGTTGATTGTTAATTTAAAACCCATGACCTTTATTGCAAGTGAAGAGGTGTTGCAGACAGATCATTAAGCCGTGTTTACGAGACCACTAAGTGAAACAATTGACGACAATGGGCTGCCCTAGGGGACTGTACACATAGGCGTCGTGAGGCATGAGTTAGCAGCGTTTTGTGTGTATTGTGAAATTTTTTTAATTCAATTTAATGGTACGAGGAAGGAAATGGAAAAAGTTATGCACTACATTCTACATAATAAAATGGTATTTTACAAACGTAAGTTTTTAAATAGGTATGTAACAACTAAAAAGTAATAACATACCTTTTATGTTTTCGGTTGGCACGAAGCATAAGCACCTGTATTGTAAAATTATTCAAGAATGTATAAAAAAGCTTATAATCTGTGCTTATAATGCTTTCAGAACAATTGTGTAAGTATTCTCTTTTTTTTAAGAATTTTTTTGAAGCATACATCTGAAATAGTATTGTAATATGTACCGAGATAATTTGATAAAAAAACTTTTCATAATTTACTAGATCATTAGCTCACCTCATGTACACTATACAAAAACGCAATTAAAAAACACAGTCGTAAAACGTTGAATAATATTGAGAATTTGTTCGAGTATCAAAACAAACATGTTATTAAAAATTATCTACCGCCGATAGATTAACACTTGAGCCCTTTAACCTGAGATAACATCTGGGCGGGCCGCCCGCCCGCGTTTTACCAGTAGCGAGGCTACGCGCGTCTCATCCAAACGCTTCGATACCAAATTCGAAATTTCAACAGGATTGGATACTCTGTGCTGAAAAAAAAACTAAAGTGAAGTGATTGTGTGTGTGAACTTTATATGCGGATGTCAAAACTTTTTGGTGAGTTTGAAAAGTTTTTCCAGGACATTTCAATGAATTGTTTTTAAAGTTTTTATGCAGATTCGTGTTTTTATAATAAGTTTTAAAATTATTAAAAATATAATTATGGCACTGAAAAGTTATGTTGTATATATGCGTTCTAATGCAAGTTTTAATTCTTAACAATAAAATAATATGTTATAACTTTCATATGACCTACATTTTATAAAAAGATAAAATAAAACTACATATATTTTTTTTGCTGAATATAAATATACTGATGCGGTCATTTAAAATAAAATGCAACTTCGTGAACATTTTTAAAAATGCAAGCTACGCATTTAACAATTGGCACCTATTTGTCCATAATATCATCGTATACCCTATTTGCGATTCAAAGAATATAGTAATTTATTAGTATTTATTTTCAAAGTTAGACAAAGATTTATCCACTAATAAAAAAAATCAAATTAAGTAAAAACCATCAGACTAATCATTATCATCAAAACAGTTAATTAATATGATAAATAGACCTTATAATTGCGTTGTTATGTTGCCCGATAGGCTATTTTGATTTATTATACTAAAATATGATGATAGTATTGAAGACTTTTATAACTACGTATGCTATAATAAATCTGTACAATCTCTATCAAGGTCGTTTAAATTAAATTCACAATTTGCTGGTTCAGTTTCAAATTTGATAGAGTGTGAAAAAATACACGTTTAGAATGTATTTTTAAATTTCAGTTGTCATACAGAAAATACTACATATAATGAAAGAGCGAATTACCTATGAGCAGTCTACTTATTATTATTTATATTCAAATTCGTAATGCTTTTAGACATTGCATTTGTACTTTATATTGTGGTCCTATGGATCTATTATACTAAACGATTGTATTAGTTTTAAATTTGAAATAAATTTGCTTAATAGGTACGGAAGAAAGTTAAAGCCTCTATGCGTTTTTATGTAGATACATGGCCACGTAATATGGGGTTTCATTTACTTCATATATGGGGTGACTTAAATCTCTGCAGAGAGTAATTATATTTTCAGCGTCTGTTTAAAATGAATTACTGAAATAATTTCGTAATTGAATGTTATGTAAAAAAAAATATTTACAATTTATAAATAATTGTGCGACGATACCCGGTCGTACGCTATAGTATTATTTATTCACTATGACTTGTTACGGATAATTTAAAGGGAAAAATAAGAAATATGCGCTAACAAGAATAAAATGTTTGCTTGATGGAAGATGAAAGCGTCGGCGTGTTAATTACACTGAGATGATATTTAGAACGCTGAATGTGTGTTTTATGAAGCTTAAACAAAGCTTTACAATTCTGCTGTGTATTTCGCTTTGTTATTTAGACAAATAATCTGTTAAGTTACGATAAAATGATAACTTTGTTCTAATCTTATATTATACTAGCGACCCGCCCCGGCATCGCACGGGTGCAATCATGCAATGGCGGACGGCCGGCCGGTACCGCGCCGCAAACGCTACGTCCCGCAATTTTTAAATCTGTAATATCTTCGAAAATATTCACTTGAATCATACGGTGTAAGGGCCATATAGATCTATATTAAATGAAAAATGTATTCAAGGTATTTAATGCTGTATTGGTTAAAATCGCTTCGAAAATTTGACAATAATTGTCGTAAAAAGTAAATGGCAAAAAAAAGTTATTGTGGGTTATCCATAAGAGATAGACATATACCATCACGGACTTTTCTGTAGACCTTTTCAATGTGTACAATACTTAGTACATTATTTTGATAAAACTCGTAGGGTTCAGCCTGCGTTTGCATTGTAAGCGGAAAAAATAATTATTATTTACATCACATTAGAAATCTCAAAAATAACAGTACTTCTCCACTATTTAATGGATGTTATTATACATATAAACCTTCCTCTTGAATCACTCTATCTATTAAAAAAACCGCATCAAAATCCGATGAATGAAATGAATAAAGGATTTAAAATATTATTCGAAAGAAAGATGCTAGTTTTAGCTGTAAATTATAATTTGTGTAGTTTGTAATTGCAGTTACAAAATATTATAAATTCTTGGTGAGGCACAATTTCACTTATTTCAGTAGAAAGAACAACCGTTTTCAACAGTTACCGGTCAGAAAGGATAATCCAACCCCTTTAATTAAATTTATTGTTTGTTCGGAGCACGAGCGAACAACGTGATCGCTGGCACGTCAGATTGTCGGATATTTAGATGTTTATGCGACTGACAACCACGTGAGCTGTTTCCTTATATCTATTTCCAATGATATGGATCATGTAATTGTAATTGTAAGGATAGTGTAGTTGGATAGTGTAATTGTAAGTTTGAAGAACAGTGTTATACCTAGCTTACGCTTGCAAATTCGAGAGAGTTACGATTTTTATGCGTGTCATGCCCGAATTCATACCTAACCATGTGACAATCGACAAAATATTGATAAACAAAGATTGCGTTATAACCACAGTTATAACGGTGCATTAACATCAAACAAACATAGAGGTAGAGCCAGAGCAGGAGCATTCTTTCGTGATCTCTTAGTGTAAACGAAAACTCGTATTCTGTGTTGTTCAGTATAAGAACATTGCGTAGAATCTTTTCGAACGAACTAAGAACAACAAAAGTATGCTCTGCGCCTGTTTACACTGAAACAATTTGACTTAGTGGGGTTAGAATGAGCATTCGCTCGTTTGATGTGAATGCACCGTAAGATATTCTACATTAAATAAACTAGAGCTTTTGATTCAATGTTTCAACAGTGATAGGTACTTGTTCAGTGTAGAGTTTGAACATCCAGACATTATGTTCCAATGAGGGTTCAAGTCACATTTACCTACCTGTAATAAATTATTTATAACAAAAATAGACAACTTTACCTTTAGGTACTAGATATAATTAAGTATATTTATTAAATATGCGGAGAATTTAGATTACTGTAGTTTACATTAATCGGTCAGAACTGACACGTAGCGTTGATGTAATTTATACAAAAGTTATGAATTTCAGATATACATTATATCAATTGAAAGTTATTACAAAGCGGCCTTTAAAACAGCTTTTAGATAAATTCGATGCTCTTCAATTTAAGGGAAATTCTCAGTATTTTAGGAATCTATACGACATTTATGTAGAAAATTTAATTATAACTTTTGATTGTTACAATTGGAATAGTTATGTAAAGTGCTATATTTCAATCATAGTTAAGTAAAATTTTAGAAAGTACCCTTTGACGTGGTTAGTGTTTTTATAAAGTTAAGACATGGCTATTCATTTAATACGTAGGTACATATCACAGAACCTAATAGAGGTGGTCTAAGAGCCCGTGGGAGATCGTCCTTCACCGATCTGATAACCAGATGAGACGTATTTTTTATTAAATATTGTTTATAAACAATTACAAATATGCCTATAATTGCTTGCCTATCGAAAAGTGGTCATGGCTATTTTTAATTAAATTAACTTTTATCGATTTTTTTCATCACCTTCATACTTTTGATAACCAAATGAAATTTATTTGACTTTGAGTGT
>CAJQZN010045364.1:0-17418 GCA_907164685.1 Colias eurytheme
AACCGAGCTCCAGCTGACGTTCACGAGGCTTCATAATACTATACTTTTATGCATTTTACTAATTACCGCTTGAGAGGAACTTGGTCATAAAATCTGCTGCTGGCTCCCGGACCACAGTGTATGAATATTAATGTTTCATTGTATACAAGTAGAAATCGGACAAAATAAATATAATTTATAATCGGTAATTTGAAATGGTTTATATCGGACAGTTTTGGGCTACCCACCGTTCTCAGAAGATTCGGGTTTCAACGCTTCCAAGAAATTGGCATCTGAAGAAGACAGACTCGCGATTACTGAGTTATTGAGCAAGAAACAGGCCTTGATGGTGGAACTGCAGCATTATGAGGCTAATACTGTCTCGGATAGTCTTGAAGCCAGTCGTCCTTCATCAGCTATGCCAACTAATACTCGTTTACAAGTAGCTGTTACTGCGGATACTCAGGAAGTATGTTAGTTTGCCGTTTTAATTACCAGAAATTTTTTAAGAATTTCAATAGACGTGTGAGTAATATTATATGCGTTAGTTAAGCGATATTTTAATTTTTAATGGAACTTTCTTCTATTACGTGTTTTCGTACGTTATTATCCCCGCAATAATTATTTATTTGATACTTCATAACCAGGGCTGCATCCAGCTCCCAATATCGACAAACAACGAAACAGTCGTTCGCGCAGCGCTTGTACTGGCTGAGGGTGTGTTTGAAACGGGCGAGACACTGGCGCGACATCCGCCGCCCGGCCGTTTGCGACCCATTCTATACATACCACTGCGATCTCCGAGAGATATACCGGTTGATGTTCATATAAAGGTTCGTTAGTATTATATAAAGGTCGGATGTGTATGGTGTAAAGAGGTGACAAAGACATAATTAACCACAAAATAGAGCAAGTCCATGTTTATAACTAATATTTGATGCTTGAACTAGTTATATGTTTTTTTTATTGAAACTGTATTCTTGCAGGCTCTAGTAGGATATCCAGACAGTGAACAATTTCACATATTTGAGTTAACAAAACACCTACCTAGGTTCTCAATGTATAAACTGGCTGAATCAACAGTAAGGGTGGATTCAAACAGTTATGTTACATTTAAAATCACAGAGAGGGTCCAAAGAATATGCATTTGGTTGAACCAGAACTTTCTTCTTGATGAAGAATTGGAGCTAGAAAATGAAGATAGTAAAGAGTTGCATGTAAACTTTCTATGTCTTAGGGATAGAAGTTATCTGGGTATGGATTTTGAAGCAAATGGCCAAGTTATGTTTAAAACAGGCGACATAAGGTTGGCAGGAGATTTGATACAGAGTTTAGCTGTATTTTTAAACTTGACTGATTTGCAGGTGGGTATTATTTGGTTTTTATCACTCTTTGTATGTTCTTAACAAATTGCACGCCCTTATTAATGAAATATTATAAAAATGATCTGTTTATATATTCATCAAAGGAAATAAGAGCTATATTTTTTTAAATAATGTAGTTACATGTTTCTTATGTTGTTATTAGCTACATATACATTCTAATGCTGACAAAAACCATTATTTTGAAATGTTTTTGAAAATAAAACTGAAATAGTTTGCGTCTTAAAATAATTTATTACTTATCTTAGTTGGAAAGCTATTGGCCATACAGTTCGACAAAGCCAACACACTTGACTGGATTAAAGAAAAACATGTTATTATGCGGAGGTTCCCTTTGACTGACGGCTTTCACGATTTCCTGACCAATCACACCTCCTAATACAGCTGCAGCACCAGATACAATTCCAAAAACATCAGTCAATATAGCATCACTGACAAAACCAACTGGAAGGTTCAATTCTTTCACCAGCTCATCTCTCATGCGGAATATTACTTCCGTGTCAGCTTTGCGTTTTGCGGGATCGGGATTGCGATTGTATTCATCGCGGAAACGCAAAAGGATCTTCATTACGAAGTACGAAGGGTCACCGCGGCGTAGTCTCGATCGCAGTTCCGGTTTCGACCAGTCAGCGGATAATGCATTTTGTAAGGGAACGTATATGGCTCGTCGTTTAACAGTTATGGTCACTGTCTCGCGTGCGGTCTTTTCGTCGTCATCAGGGCCGCGTTTCACAGCCTTGTGTTGCACAATCTCTTCAGAGTACTCGTGGTCGATCAAATCTGTGAACATGTAGCCAAACATTCCCCACACGTCACCGCAAAGGAATTTCTTGTTAGCATCTCTACACGCGTTATTGATACGTTCAAGTTGCTCTTGTTTCAAGCCCGTCGCACACACAATGTCAAATTCTGTAAAAAAGCTGTCAGGTAGATCGTCAACTGCCTTCGTTTCTGTTGTTACTTCAACCATTGGGTTCAATGCTTTGGCTCGCTGTAAAGACGCCTCCGCTCTATTTTCGCCGAGTTTATCTGGAGGTGCTAAAAACTGAGAGTATTGATCGGTTTCTCTTAACTTTTCATTATCGAGCAGACATACGCTTTTAACACCCGAAAGAATAATGTTTTTAGCGATTTCGGCTCCAAGACCGGACAATCCAATAATGAGAACTTTGGAAGTACGTAGCCTTTTTTGAGATTCTAATCCCCATAAGCGGATTTGGCGATCGTACTGTTCTGCTTCTGCCTCAGATAATTCCATTTCATTATTTTCTACCATTGTCGGCGTTAAAACACAAAATTTCGCAAAATACAATAAAACCGGACTTGACCCACGCTAACAAAAGTCAAATTAAACTGTCAAATGTCAACGTGACAAATGACATCACACAGAATTGACAAAACTACAGACCTAACAAAACTTCTAGTAATAAATCCATATATAAAAAAATCGGTGAAAATCTTTAAATTTTTTGTAGCTTACAATATATCATAATAATTATTCATTGTAACAATATTTCAGTCTACTGCCCAATTTCCTAAGGCAGAAGAATTATTGAGGTTGGAAATGATGAATGCATCTGAAGTGGGAGAAACAAGATCACGTTTGGCTGCTGAGAGTGCAGAAAAGGCACAATTGATCACTGCTTTACTACCAGCTGCAATTGATGCGGCATCTTATGACTTGTAAGAAATCTTCAGACCTTAGTTATCTTCAGGTTCATTCCATATAAAATAAAGACTTTTTTTTTTTCATGAATTTTATTCTTGTAGGAAAGAAATGTTGAATCGTTATAAAGAAGTAATGCTTCTCAATGAAGAGTTGTTAACTGGATGTCACATTCGAAGAGCTTCGCAAGAGCAAACGATTACGTCTCTAAAAAATCTCCACACTATTTTGCAACAAGGAGCTCGTTTAAGAGGTAATACTTATCCATATTTTTATAAGTTTGTAGGTATACAGGGTGTCCCACTGTTGGTATACTAAGCTCAAAAGAGGTTATAGTTTTGAATACGCTGAGTACGTAAAAAATAATTAAAAAATTCCAGACGCATTTTTTTTTCAAAAAGATGAATTCTTAAAACTCTATGTGTACACCCATAACAAGCAGCCCACCCAACTTTGCCACCAGCACGTGAGCTATCGTTTAAGATTATGTTTTCATAGACAAAATGCTCACATTAGAGGAGCGGTATATGCCGGCTGCGCGAAGCTAGAAAAGAAAACATAGATTTTCAGGAAAAATTTAGCAAAAAATTTTTGATGTAATTTTGTTTTTTAAGTATTTTTTACGTGATCAGTGTATGCAAAACTACAAGTCCCTTCGCGCTTAGTATACCAATAGTGGGACACCCTGTATATATATAAATATAGGTAGTTACTGTCTTTCTATCTTTGTAGTAATCTTCGGAAGTACTAATCTAGTTATGAAAATTCTTTCACTAACATTTAGAAGTGACATGAATGCTTTTATTTACCCAGGACATCTTTTTTCAGTGGGCAAGCATAGCAAAGCAGCTGTGGCCGCTTGCAGAAAAGCAGTACAAGAGAATAATACTGAAGCTCTCATTAAAATCCTACAAGTTGGAGATGCATGAAAAATAAGACAATAATAAAGAAAATAATTTATTTCATTCATTCTATTAATTTAGCTCTCTTGTGCATGTTTTGCATCACACAAAAATATATTATATTTCATGTAAAACATGTTTGTAATCGTTAAGTAGACGTTGCAAATGTTTTTGTTATATAAGAAAAATATATTATTAACAGATGTACAAAATTATGCAATATTGAAAATTAAATAATTGTGATATGTAATGCGAACATGCAAGAGGCTTTGAGTCAACAAATAATGTCAATCAATAAAATTAGAAATTTCTTACTTCATTTTATTCTTTTCACTTATTTACTATAAATAATAATCAGTAATAACATGCATTTTTTCTATTTAAAAGGTGTCCTTAGCTGACGCCCAGCGCCAAGTCGTCTTAAATTTAGTACTATTTTAAAGTCCTAAATCAATATCTTGTCAGTATTGCCATATAAAATTATTATAATAATGTCAATAGTTCAGATTTTAATTAAATTCTAAAAATGATTTTAATGAAAATATTTTAGGAATGAATAAATGCGAATTTTGAATTTATTATTACAAATCTGGTACATATTATGCCAGATTGAGGGAATTTTCGCGCAAATGTTGTCAACTTTCTAGACTGTAATTTGTTTAGTCGCTTATTGAACATAATCAACAATAACGTTTAACAGTAGCCTCGGGTCCGAAGGTTTTGGTTCCAAAACCAATACTTTAATGGCAACAAGTCTAGTACATATCGTCTGAGTTTGAGCGAATGTTCGCGCGAATGTTGTAACGGAACTTACTAGACGGTAATTTCTTTGGTCGCATAATGAACATCATCAGCACTAACGTTTAATAGCAACCTCGGTTCTGATGGTTTCGGTTCTAAAAGCAAAAGTTTGATAGCAGCTAATCTAGCACATATTGTATGAGCCTGTGACGGTGTAGGTGCTCGAATGTTCGGCGCACTCCTGTATGGACGACCATCGAGCGCAACTATAGCAGCTGCTGTAGCTAACGCTCGGGATAGGGTTGTCTCGTCTGAACCTGTTCTTTCCACCTGAAAGTCAATAATAATTGTGAGAAAAGGACATTTTAAAGCAATTTTAATTTTAAAGAGCTTAATTTAGGAAAATATTACTCTTAATGAATGTGTTATATTTTTTAGAGCCTTTTCCTAAAGGGTTTCTATTAAGAGTGATGAAAAAACACAAGGTAAAAAACTTATTAATTAGGCTTGAAGTTTTATACACACATTATTTTAATCTATACTAATATTATAAAGCTGAAGAGTTTGTTTGTTTGTTTGAACGCGCTAATCTCAGGAACTACTCCGTCCGGTCCGATTTGAAAAATTCTTTCAGTGTTAGATAGCCCATTTATCGAGGAAGGTTATTGGCTATATACGCTAAGACCAATAGGGGCGGAGCCACGCAGGTGACACCGCGGAGCGCAGCTAGTAGAAGGATAAAACTAAATTCCAGTTCACTTTGAGTTAATATTTAATATTTATTACAATAAACAACATATTTCTTCTGCACAAATGAATGAATATTACGAAATCTTCAATGTTATATATTTAAATTTCATAACTTCTTCTAACATGATAACTTCTCCTAACTTGCAAAATGTACCTCACACATTTCCAAACTACACCTAAAAACGGTACAATACCTCAGCAGCCACCGCTCTCAGCATCAGCCGTTCACTCGGGGAACAGTTCCTGATGGCTCGCACTGCAGCACTAGACGCAGCTTCTCCTAGCGCTAACTGGACTTCCTTTAACCCAGCTTCCTTGTCACCGGCCAGTTCTAACGCTCTGGTGCAGAGAGCTAACGCGCGACGAGCATCGCCTGATACGGCAGCTACTTTTCTGTAAAAGTTTTATCACTTTTAGAACTAATTTAGATTTGTGTAGGACAAAATATTTTGTGATAGGTTGAAGACTAAAAGCATATATGTATATCTATCCTAATATTATAAAGCTGAAGAGTTTGTTTGTTAGAACGCGCTAATCTCGGGCGACTACAGGTCTGATCTGTAAAATTCTTTCGGTGTTAGATAGCCCATTTATCGAGGAAGGCTATAGGCTATATATCATCACGCTTAGACCAACAGGAGCGGAGCCACGCGGGTGAAACCGCACGGCACAGCTAGTTGTAATATAAAATTTAATCCTCCATTTGAAATTACTACATACTCACATTATCCACAGCAAGACCTACATTAAAACCAAAGTTTTTAGTAAATATCAGCTTTTTTCTTAATGTACTTATTTCTATTAAATTATTTAAGTGCTCTGACGTAAAGGCAAAATAACAAACACACTTTCGCATTTATATTATTAATTACGATGTTAGGATGAGCATTACCTAGCTATCAACTGAACAGCATCCGGCGTGACATTAGCACCAGCCAATTTCGTAGCCACAATACACTGTAACTGTGTATGTGTGTACGGCGGGAACGTCAATCTGGTTAGTCCCAAACGCGATGCGACTCTTGCGGCTAGAGCTCGTTCAGGTAGATCCATGGTATTGGCCACTGCGAGTACTGTTAGTAATGCTGTGTTGTGTGCAGCCCACTCCATAATACTGTAGAGGACGTCTTGCCGACGGTTGCAGAGGGCGTCTAGCTGGAAGGTTGTTAAAATCCATACTAATCTTCTTTATATATAAAAATTAATCGCAAAATGTGTTGGTAAGCACATAACTCGAGAACGGCTGAACCGATTTGGATAATTTTTTTTTTATTATATTCCTTGAAGTACGAGGATGGTTCTTATGTAGAGAAAACGTAAACATGTACCACGGGCGAAGCCGGGGCGGACTGCTAGTATTATAAACGCGTAAGTCTGTCTGTGTGTCTGTTACTCAATCACGCCTAAACTACTGAACCAATTTGCATGAAATCTGGTATGGAGATATTTTGATACCCGAGAAAGGACATAGGCTACCTTTTATTTCGAAATATGTACCACGGGCGAAGCCGGGGCGGACCTCTAGTAATGAATATAGTTAAATAACACACACACACACACACACACATAAATTATGAATTAATTGTATTGTCACCAATCCTTTAAGAAGCTCATCCCCAGATGGGCTATATTTTAAATTAAATATGTGGCTACAAAATTGCCGATTATATTCCGGCAATACAAAAAACATTTTATGCAGCATATGGCTGGAAAATGTTTATCTCGGCAATATTTCTACAGCAGTATATGGCACATTATAAATGTACAAAGTTTGAATTAAATCTAAATGTTGAAACAGGGTTTAAATCGACTCTAATGAAGTTGTTTCTAGTAAATTGATTGGAAATTCAATAATGAAATAACGAAAAATAACAATATGATATTTAAAGCATATTCTTACTTCATCCACAACTAGGACTGTAGGTGTTCTCCGTGGCCCAGGGTTTGTGAATCTCTTTTCTAATAGTGAACATGCTTGCTCCCAAACTACTGATTTACCTGCAGGTATTGGAATGGAGATTTTATTAATAAAAATAAGTTGATTACATAACTTTTGTGAGGGTACATTATACTTTTCATAACATTAATAAAGAAGTGAGAGTATATATTTTTGGTTTTATGGCATTCAAATGCTTTATAAATATAAATTTATAAAGAATAGAATAAATTCGATTGCTCTGGCGGGTCACGAGTGGCTGAGTTGGTCAGGCATCCGCCCCGGAATGGCGCGAGAGGATGCGGGTTCGAGTCCCGCCTCGTGATCGAATTTTTTTCTATTCTTTATAAATTTATAAGTGAGATTATTTTAAAATTTTAATTTATACAACATACTTGTTTCTAAGAAATATTTAAATAAACACTTGAAATATCGGTTGTTCTACAGAATTTTTACATTTGCACGCTAACAAAATCTTTTATTATTGAATAAAAATTATTTATGAAATAGCATACCAGTGAGTTGCTTATAAATTTGTACATAAGCCTGCCTTGGTTCCGCTATCCTCATTCCATTCACTTCTACTAGTTGAAAATCAGGTAAATCTGATTCTTCCTTCAATATTTTTAATGCTGAATTTACTGTTGCTGTTTTGCCAGTGCCTGGGACACCTGATATGTACATACATCTGAAATCATTTTAAAATATTCATTGATAATATTTTTTGCTATTTTTTGTAATAATTTTAAAATGTATCTTATGGAAACAAAGGGAGTTCATAAAAAAAAAATATGTCATTTGTTTTAATATAGAAAGTGAGGAAAGTATCTTATATATAAAATTCTCGTGTCACAATGTTAGTCTGCATACTCCTCCGAAACGGGTGGACCGATTCTCATGAAATTTTCTGTGCATATCGGGTAAGTCTGAGAATCGGCCAACATCTATTTTTCATATGTACCACGGGCGAAGCCGGGGCGGGCCGCTAGTTTTATTATAAAATCATATTTAAAAATTGTAAGTACATATATCATATTATTTGAAATAAATTAGAAATAGAAAGTGTTCTATTTGCCACCATGTAATAAAAATATACATCTTAATAATCATAAAAAGATGAAAACTTGAAACTTACCCACTCATATGGTCAAGCAACTTAGATCTCACAAATGACAAAATTTCATCTAATTGGTTTTCTCTCCCTGGTAAAGAGCGGTTTTCTTTGGTGAAATCTGTAAATATTTATTTAAGTTGTATTTTTTATCATATACATACTTAATGCCACTAGTAATAAAAAAATATATACTAAACTATGAAACAGTTACACGGAAGCCTATAAAAAGTAATCAACACAATTTTTTAACTTACCATTTATATTATCTACTGAATGTGTTCTTGAATGTAGTGTGGGTGTCAATTCACTGGTTAGTATTCGTTTGACACTCTTAGGTGTTTTAGCTATAGAAGTTCTATTTCTAGGAGTCTTAGGAGTTTTGGGTGTCCTAGGTGCTCTTGGTGTCCTAGGTGTTCTAGGTGTCATAAGGAATTCATCACTTGTTTCTGATATTCTATAGTTTCTGGTTGGTGTTCTTTTAACAGGAGAAACTTCTAACTCACGATATGTCATTGGATTCCTAGTTTTTCTTCCAGATCTAGTTGAATATACCTCTTTTTCTTCTTCTTCGAATACTAAAACCTTTTTAGGTGTCTCATCATTTGCTTTACGTAATGGAGTCTTTCGTTTCGGTGTAGTTGGCACATGTTGTCTGATTATTAATGTTGGTAGTTCTTCATCCGAGTTCTCTCTCAGTTCCATAGACAAAATATCTTCTAAATTATTTTTATTAAGTTTTTTTGTACTTTTTGGTGTTTCTATCACAGGTGTTGTTATTTCTGGAGTTCGAGGCACTTCCTTATCATTTTTGTCAGCCAATATTGCTCTTTTAAGTAACAGTTTTGTACCATCATTCTTGCTTACACTCCAATTTCTATCTGAAAGTGATACACGGCCCATTCTTTTGACTAAACTACTGGGTGTTTTAGGTGTAACTGCAGATTTTCTTGGTGTCACTAATAATTCTAAAGCCTTTCTTTCTTCTTCAACGACAGGCTCTAAATTAACTTTCCTTTTAGTGATAGCTATGAGTCTGTACCGACAAATGTAATTATATGGACTGATTTTTAATGACAATGCAGTATCTTTAGTGAATGTGAAAGTTATATTACATTTTTTGAATATTGTCTCTATAGATATATCAGTGTCAAAGGGACGGTGGTCTTCTATTACCTGAAAAAAATAATGTTAAATTCAGTAAAAATAGGTATAGAATCTTTCATACTATAGGCATAACCTATAGTTAAGACTAGATAAACATAATTCTCAACATCTTACCTCTTTTTCTAGAAAGTTTATTGGCTCTTTATTATTCAAGCATCCTTTAGGCAAATCATTGGGTTTCGAATACCATTGTACTTTAGCTCTGAATGGATCGTGCTTGTTATAAATATCTTCGTATAGAGCTAGTATTTTGGCTGCGTCACATCCTTCTTCAGTGTCAGGTTCTGCCGAGTCGGCATTTGATATTAGCACAAAATCGCCGACTTCAGCGATTACGTCTTTGAACTGAAATTTTCTGTAAAATATATTTTTTTAAAGGTGCTCAAAAATTATAATAAAATGTAAAAACTTGATGGAAATTTTAAGTAAATCTAACCCATAGTAGTGAAAAGTGCTAGAAACATTTGATTCATTCGATATTTCTTCACTTAACCAAATTACTGCTTTAGTTTTTTCTCGCCGACGAGGCATATTTTGTTTTTCAAATATTCCGTTAGACTCGTTAAATACTTTAATTTCTTTTTCACACGCAAGCTTTTGTTTTGTTAATTTTGTTTATGAAGTTGAAAACTTGAAATCGTACCGGATTCTAAATTTCTAAGTTATGTCATTTTTCGCGCTTAATTTACTCAACAACAACTTTGTAAACTCGTTTTTAAAAAATCGGTAACTTTTGTTTCTACTATTTTACGAATAAATATTGATCAAAGTTTTACATTGTAAATTATGTAGTACTTTATTTAAAATATATTTCAATGTAAAAATATGTTCGATGTATTCAAAAAAAACTTTTCCCGTTTTCCAATTACAGCACTAGAGCGCATTATGCGGCATAATGCTTAACGTTGAATGTTCCAACTACACCAACGCTTCAGCCTTCACACAATCGAGCACTAGAAAAAGTAATGCGCGTGAATTGATGCGTGCAATTATTAATTGTTGGAAAAAATTTTAAAGCTTTCGTTTCATTGTAGTTTTTTCGAAATAATCAAAGTTAATTCAAATTGTGTTAAAAAAATAAATATAAGTATGGATGAAGGTACAAACATTGAAAAAAATGTTAATGAAATAATCAAAATCAAAATTACTTAAAATAACCGTAAATATATTTTTCAACCAATTATTATGTTTACCACTTATATTTTGAATCTTATTTCAATCAGTTTAGAATTCAAATTACTTTATTTCGATGCCACGATGCCGCGACGTATCGCAGGATGCTGCAGCATGACGCGGCACGCCGCAGGATGCGGCGGCATGACGTGTCTTGCTGTTTCATTCCAAGGAATGCCACGGCGCGCCATTGCATCCCGCGAGGCGTATGCGTCACTTTGGGGTCGAGGATTTATGATTGCTAGCTAGTTGAAATAAGATTGAAACTTATGCAGCATTAGTGAGGCTATTAGCAGGATGCCACGGCATGCCTCTGAATGCCGCGGGATCACGCAGCACGCCGCGGGATGCCACTGCACGCCACGGGATGTCATTGCACGCCGCGGCATGCTCTGCCGTGCCATGCCGTGCCGTGCCGGCAGTGGGCGCTGGCCCTAACGCAACCTGCTGGTGCGTTTCACGTGGGGATCTAAATTCTCAAGTGTCAAATGTCAATTATCATATGTCATATGTCAACGTCAAAAGCACATTGGTGATATTTGATTGGAATTTTTAGGGTTATTTGTTTTTAAGAACTGCAATATGAAGTTCAAACAGAAGAAGAATACAAAACAAACATTATCTGATAAAATAGCAGATGCATTGACTGTAAAACCACGAGCTGATATTGAAGATGATGAAATATTTAATACAAAACCAAGTACAGTTACACGAGCAGATTATAGTAGTTCCTCTGACGAAGATGAAGCTTTAATAAGTGATTTTCGCAAGCGAAACGTGAACTTGCTTAGTGATATAAGCAAAAAGTATGAAGGCAAGGTTGTATCTAAAAAGGAATTGGAAGAAAACAGTTCAGATGACCAAGTTTTAGATGACGTAAGTGAAGACGATGAAAACGAGAAGAAAAGTCAATCTGGTAAGGATATATCAGTTGAGGAAGAGACTGGAGATGAAAGCGACGATTATAGCATAACAAAATTCCAAAAACAGCTTCAAAGCGATTCAGATGATGATAAATCGTCAGAAAACGATGATGGTGATCAGGGCAGTGATGAATATGATGATGAGGGTGAAGGGTATGATATTAGTCAAATGGAGGAGCCAATCAAAGAACAGTTTGAACATGTCAAGAAGCAGGATGTATCAGAGGAAGCTAAAAAGGGTATTTGTGTGAGGAATCAATTGTTAATCTGGGAAGGACTTTTGGAAATCAGGATACACTTGCAGAGATGCATGAATACAGCGAACAAAATGCCTATGAGTGATACATATCAAGAATTAAAGGTGAACTCTGATTTTGCAGAAGAAAGTAGTAAAACCTTAAATAATGTTACCACAATTTTAGATAAGTAAGTATTATTTGTTGCTTTAATATTAAGAGAGCTTTTTCAAATATTGTTCTGTATTTGATTTAATGTGAGTTTAATACATTTAAAAATAACAGACTTAAATGAATTTAAAACATTGTATAATATTCTGATGTTACAAACATTTTATCAATAAACTCATTTACAATATTATGATAATATATTAATCTAATTAATAATATAATTGTAACTATGAAACAAAATTTGTTTAGATCTAGGATATCCTACAAGCATATTAAAATATAATTTATTTAAAATTATATTTATTTTTTCAGATTTTTAACACTTCAAAGTATGCTGCTAAAGAAGTTTCCAGAAACAAAATCATTATCCAAAGGCAAACCAAGCCAGGATTCTAAAGTGGAAGAGAAGAAGGAAGAAAGTGACGAAGAAATACCAAGTGACACAGATAATGAAGAAATTCCATCCGATACAGATACTGAAGAACCTGCTAAACCTGTAGAAAACAAAGAACCAACTAAAGCTAAAAAGTTGCTTAAAAAGCGTAAACTAGAAGATTACGAAAGCGATATAGCAACATGTTACAAGTCATTCAAAACATTCAGAGATTCAACTATCCAAAAATGGAATGACAAAACTCGTATAGCAACAGCTGCGAATATAAAAAATGCACCAACAAACACAATACTACAACAAATATCATACATTCTTTCTGATAAGCAAAAGCTGATAAGACGAACCCAATTGAAACGATCCGAATATGATATTATTGGATACAAAAAAGACGACAGTGAAGAACAAAATGGTTCAGAAATTAACCCAATTACGAGAAGTAGAAAGGACGATGATGAATACATACCGGAAATATTTGATGACAGCGATTTCTATCACCAATTATTGAGGGAATTGATTGAATGTAAATCGGCAGATATAACTGATCCCGTTCAGTTGAGTAGGCAGTGGATAGCGTTGCAGCAAATGAGGAGCAAAATGAAACGGAAGGTTGATACTAAAGCTACAAAGGGACGGAAGATTAAGTATGTAGTACATAATCCACTGGTGAGCTACATGGCACCAGAGAAATCAACTAAATGGAATGAAGAGAGTGCAAATGAATTGTACAGTTCGTTGTTTGGTAAATTGTTTGAACATAATAATGTTGGGCTAAACGTTAATTTGGATGATAAGAAATAAATAATTTTTAATCTGGATTTGTTTTCTTTTTTAGTGGAATTTGTATTGAAAATAAAGTTAAAATCAATACATTATATATTTACTTATTATACACATGCATTGCTAGCTATTTTACTGTATAACTACTTTCTAATAATTTCATATGATATGATGGAAGTAACGTAACATTGAAAAGAAAACCCGTCCCCCGTTCATGTACGTACGCGAGCTTGACGCACGTACACAACGCCGCGCCGCGCCGCCCGCTTCCTTCTCATGAACCATTCTCAGTCAGTGTTTGTTTATATACAATTATTTAAAATATCAAGGTGACGAGTGACAACCCTGCGTCTCGCGAGCTTAGGTTCCGTGGGTTCCTATTTGCCGGGAATCGACATACTTGTTTTCTTTATACTATGGTAGTAACCAAAATGTCAAGGACTCTAAGATATACCACTATCACATTATACAGTATACTACGAATCTTAATCTGAATCACCTGGATAAAATTTTTTGCAAATCTTTTAAAAATTCTATAATGTGTTACCTCTGGACGCATCTATAACATAAATTTTCTGCTCTTGATAATTTTAATTTCAATTTTCTTATATATGTAGGTATCGTGATCGTGTAGTCGAAATTATAATAAAACTAATGATAGTTTGCAATTTTATGAAGGTAATAATTATTATACTTATTTTTTGATAGTCTGACCTTCCGTGTATGATAGATATAAAAATATTATATTATTGGTATGAATTACATGCGGTTCTGCCGTGAGCTTTATCGAGTAGCAGATAAACGAGAGATTTTGGATAAAATATTTTATGTCATTGGAAAGTTAGTGAACTCAGTTTTTATTTTAATTTTGCACTGTTTGTTTTTTTCTTCGATTGTTCATTTTATGGCATTGTAGCACATAAAAAAACCTACGTGAATATCAATAGAGAAACCAAAAAAATAAAGCCAAAAGCACTTATTATTATCTCATATTTGTTCCCACTATAGGGTCTAGTGACAAAGGCTTTTGATATTGAAGGCCTCGTGAAGGTTGTACCATGCTGGCCGTTTGATAAATTGGGATTCGCAGAAGTCACATGTCGCTTTTTCTGTCGAACTTTTCCTTCCGAGAAATGGCAATTTCCGCACGATGTTTTCCTTTACCGTATGTAATTTGGACGATCGTTGATATGGATTGTGGATAATGTGCACAGAAATTAGAAAATAATGTAAAGTTTTAGTACAAGTGTTTAATTGAATACCTAGTCATTTTTTTAAATTACCATTAAAATACAATTTACTGAGATAACAATGTAACATCACACTATTGTCTGTTATTTAAATTTTCGTTGACCCAACTAACATCAAGTACCTATCATCAATCGACATAACAATTGTTAGAAAGTTTTGTTTATTATTATATTTTCCATAAAACCGCTTACTTATTATGTACCTAAATATTGAATAATGAATACTAGTTGCTCGCACCGACTAACTATAGGTACTCCTTAACCAGGAGTACCTATAGACCTATTAATGATTAGATATAATTTTATTGTATTCACTGCATTTAGTAAAAATAACTAAACCAAACTTTACTTTGAAAATGTTTATTTTTTATAGGTATCTATCTACCTTACCACGATTACCACGATAGAACCGATTTAGTCTACTAAACGGAGTGGATGAACTAGTTCTCACTTCTCAAAAGATGGAAGTTTTTTCTAATCGTTCCAGTAGTTTAGATTTTATTCGTTTGAAATAAAATAATTATTATTGTAAAAACAACAATATAAATGAACACGTTATACGCATCACGGATCCCCATGCACCGTCCTCTAAAATAATTATTGCCGATAACCTTTCGATCAGACACGAGCATTTTTACTGAGATAAACTTTAATAAGGTTGTATAGATAGTTGTATGTATCATTTATTGTGTATAAGTGGGAGTTGAGTTTTGACTTTACGTTTGCATCACACCCCCATAGGATATATGCGTCATAGTGCATTTACGTAATGTTGCTGTATCGTACAATGTAGTGACAAGAGACTGGGATATAAGAATTGCAGACCTCTATTCATCAATAATCTCTTTACATTATAATATAACTATATGTAAATTATTGTAAGAGCCAAATTTCTCAAAAACAGCTTGTCTGATTTTTGGGTAGGCATGTTCAGTAGGTCTAAGAAAAGGTTGTCAGCTGTTTTTCATTACTCGAGCGTATACGCACTATGCGGGTAGCCGCATTGCGGGTAGCCGTCCGGCTGACCGCAAGCACAATAATTATGTACGTAATATTCATTTCTATGCGCACTGCGATGCGGAAGTGATAGGGTGTCTTGACATAACATTTGTTGTGTCAAATAGTAACATTGAAATAAAATTTTCATTGCAATGATACGTACCTACCTAAACCGTAATTATTCTAAGCCTAAACCATTTTGAAATGGCGTTGAATTTTTCATTGCACTTGAGTCAGGAACATATCTTTACAATATCTTTTTTACTAATTGCAAATACCTGGCTTGTATTCAAATGGTATTTCAAGTATTTTCAAGTAGAGTAGAGCATTCAATGGTTCAGGAAAATCATTGCAATTTTTTCGATGCAACAAACATAGATAAATCTTTTATCTATTAAATATAGAAGAGGAAGTGTTCTGATAGCTGGTAAATAATTATATCGGAACTAGATGATATCTATCATATATTATTCTAAAAATATACCCACTTACAACAACAAGAAGAGCGATTATAGTCCTATCGGAAGCTTATGCCTTCCCAAATTAATCTTGCTTTTAATGCGTAGCTTATACGATTAGTCTTATCTCGGCATTCTTATTACGATCTCGAATAGCAATATATTCTGGTAAGAGTCTTAACAAATATTTTTTCACAAATATCAGTTATTTATTCATAGCCTATTTTTAGAAATCGCCTGATTTTTAACTGATTCGCATTCTTATTTTTAACGACTAATTTGATAATTTGAATACAATTCTTATGTAGTATTAGATATATAAGTTCTTAATAGTACTGAGTACATAGTAGTGTAAAAACATAAACCTAACAGTGTTGGATTTATAGATAAGAGGTTTTTATTTTATCAAAAGAGAATCATACTCTAAAGCGAAAATATGTACCTAGGTCAAAACTCAAAATGTAATAAAAAAGAACGGTGTCTCCTGCTACATAATTATATTACCTACCCGAAAAGTGGGAACATACTTACGTCCGGTAGGTAATACGCAAATTTCTTGTGTGAATTCTTACCAACATCATCTTATTTTAAATAATATTATGTGTAAGTACATAATATTATTTAAAATTTTATCTATCTATAATCTACTTATAATTTTTAAATTAATGAGAATATGACTGCAAGTGTGTGTTTTAAAAGTTTGTTATTGTGACACAATGATTATCATGACCCTCGTTTGTGGTACCTTATCAAGACGTTTAAGCAAAGTCCACTTCATATAAATGAGAAGTACCTACCTATTTATTAGTCATCATTTATAAATCTAACCCTATTATTTTCCTTTATGAACTTGGTACTTGTACTACTTAGGTAAATATATGGCGAATTTATTTATGAAAACTAAACCTAAAAATGAAACAAGTAGCGGGACAGAAACGATATCTCTTCTGATTTATTAGTGTAATAGAAATAAAGTTTTAATACCGGTGTATAGTATAACCTGTTAAGCTTAACTTCGACCTAATTCAGAGGTTAAAACTAACTTACAAATGCTTGTCACTAGAAAATAATAGAGCTACTAGTGAAATAATTTTCACAAGTCGATAGCTTCTTCTTCGATGTACTTATCTAGCATTTAAATACCTTATGAACTAATAACATTTTAATTATCAATAAACAAATGTGGGATTTTAACAGTGACTTTTAAGTGTATGAATACCTTAACTCTATGCTAGAAAACGCTAAACAATTTTATCGTACCTAAATGTTGTTTTATCGAAGATAACGTGTTAAGACATTATAATTAACTATCTAAACTGTGTACAGACTTGGAAATCCTTAAGTTAAGTACAATATTATGGTTAGGGAGCCAGGTGCAAATTTGGTTAACTATTTCCTCTCAA
>CAJQZN010045378.1:0-13936 GCA_907164685.1 Colias eurytheme
TTTGTTATCGTCCTATTGGTGCTTCGTATCGTCGAATCTGAAACAAAGAAATGTGTATTATTTATTTGTTACACAAGAAATCGAAAGCGGATAGCTTGTTATAGAGATAATTTAAACACAACTTGCTCTACAATTGTTAAAATCTTTTCAACATTCGAATGTAATTCTATATCTCACAAAATAATATTTTCTCTCATTTTAAAGCACACAAAATACACGTGAAGATAAACAATTTGGCAACAGGAAAACCTCATTCATTATGAATTCAATGTTTGATGTAAGCTGACGCTTGTTTAATTAAGTCGCGAATTATTTTTGCTCTACACGACAAGAAGGCATCGGCCCTTTTCACGTTTCACGTTAATGAAATGACCGGTGAGCAAGTCCATATAATCCTTTGATACTTGTAATCTAATTTCTTACAATGCTACACTGACCTCTCACGAATTTATGAAATAGGTCAAATTCTTGTTAGAACACTACGCCTTAATATAGATATCGGCATGAATTGACGGTCTAAACTGGGTTTCCTAAATTAGTTCAGCTGGATACGTTTCGATTGCTTATTTATAGCCTCCATATATTTAAATTAAGTTTTTGCATAGCATTTTAAAATGTTTGTAATGATTGTACACTAACATAGAGATAAAAATGTATTCTGCTGATGAGAATTTGCTATAAACATACTATTAGAAGAATGTATTGTTTAAAAAACTCAAACGGTACATAGAGAAATAGTTAAAAATCCAATAAAGTCTAAAGATAAAGAATAACTCTTCTCTTTATTAAATAATTTTGGTAAAACTTAGTCTAAATCAAAATCAGATTTATCTTTTTGACAACTACCCCACAAAAAGATCCAAAAACAACGTCTTGACTCAATATAAACACAGACACAAAGCCTGTTATTCCAAAGCATATAGATTTACAAACAAAACAATAAACACGCGTAATGAGATTAACATGGGATTGTAAGTCGCTCCTCACTAGAGAAACATGTATGAATGAAAAGCAAATTTGTTTTGTATGAATACGTCCTCAGAATCCAGTTATATTTCTATTTCAAAGTGCATTGTTATATTTTTCAACGTTAATTAAAACACAAGTTGTAAACTTATCTTTTATAAAATAAAGTTCGTAATGGTTTTCCATGCCGCTCTAGTTATATTCAAATCATGAAAGGATCAAAGGAAAATCAAAAGTTATTTAGATATATTGAAATACAAACGGTCGGCAATATCAGATTATATATATTCCAAAGAGTCTAGAGATCAGCATTTCGGGTGGAATAAAGGTTAACAATGAGTTTATGGATGTTTTCAATATTAAATTACTGTATTTATAACGAACGTAATTTAATTAGTGTCGTTACGTTGAATTTGATACTCCGTTTCCTTTTATTTCGTAATTCATTTCTGCAGTAAGATTATCTACTTAGTATAGAGTTCTCATTCTCTTTACCTCACGTAAAGGTGTTACTAGAATAGAATCTGAATTTGGAGTCCAATATGCCCATTCTATACATATAGATAAGTGTGCTGTATGGATGTACTACGCAACCCTGTCTACGTTCTACCTCCCCGATATTACAGGCGTGATCATCTTCGCTCACGTTTTTCAACGTATTTTATCGTCTATGAAACTAATACCGGGTTAACCATCAAGACGACGCCCTGCTGCTCACAAAGGAATGAGGTTTTATATTGCAGTGCCAAGACATTGCTACGGCTTATCGACCGGCGGTTTCGCACTTAAGTATATTAATAGACTAACTCGTGGTCGTCGAGGCGAAAGACGGAAATTATCCCCCAGCCTGGTGTTCCGATACTAATAAGCCGGCTAATCACCTTCAATGGTTTCCAGTACCTACTTATGCTACGAAATAATTCAGGCACGAAGGTTATGAATATAAAATAGGTTACAAATATAATTGATTTAGAAGTTAAGAATGTGTTTGTGATTGCTAATGACTATGCTATTACAGTGGAATCCGTTTATAATGACATCGAAGGGAATCGATAAACACGTCATAATAAGCGGACGTCATACAAAGCGTTATGTGAAATGAAAATTCTTTTTTATGTAAATATGTATGTATTTAAGTATTTTAATACAGAAACATAGTATACTTGCATATGTAGGTATATGTACATATTAAATCAAAATCAAAATTGCACGTAATCAGCAGATTATTATAATAACACATACAAGTGTATTTTTTACTGTAGGTAAGTACACTGTAAGTTTTGTCTGCTTTTGTTTTTTAATTTTATTGTAAAAAACAGTCTCTAATACTATTGTGTATAGAAGACATAGCTATGGTCAAATTATCATTTTCAATATTGCTGTGAACAAATCGTGATAATAATTCTGCAGCTTTTAATGCCTCTTCTGCGGTAGGTAATGGTGATTCCTCGACTTCCTCTTCCCCATCACTTTCCAGTTGTTCCTTAGCACTAATGTTCTGTACGATATTTTCATCGGTGGGTTCTTCGGATGTGAGGAGATCGCTATCAATATCAACATAATCTTCCCACATTTCCGTGTAAAGAATCATGCCGGTCATTATAACCAGACATAATTTATTAAAAATGGGTCATAATAAGCGGCATGTCACTGTAAGCGAAGTCAATATATCCGACTTTTTTATTAAGAATTTTATATGAAAACCAAACTTCGTAGTGCAATTACGTCATAATAACTGGTTGGTCAATATAGGCGGAGTCATAATAAACGGATTCTACTGTACATTCAAACAATATCAATTATTGAAAGTAACTCTAGCCTGTGGGGCTATATTATATAATATAGACTTCTACTGTAGCTGTTTCTGCAATAACAGTAAATAAAATGTTAAGTATTATGAGTTTGTAGATCCATACCTATCCTAACCTATAAAATGTCTGCATTTCACTCACAATAACTATGAAATGAGTAAGCTTAAAAGGAGGAAGACTTCCATTGTTACATTTTCCTGCACATTAAGAAAACAATATTCAAATTTTTTTATTCCTTATCCAAGTTATGTAACGTATATTATTAGCCTTGTTTTTGCTTACTCATAACAAATCAAACAGTCTTGATCGTCCGATCGGAATAAAATATTAATACCCAAAAGGGGCAGCCCTACATAAAACGCTTACAGAGCTCATTAATCTTTCGCGTGACAACCCACGAGACGTCCCATCCTTCTCCATTCTTGACTTAATAACCGGTCACGAATCCACCGTCCTTCAAACTACAATAGGTATGATTTAATATTATTAGTGCTCAGTAACAGACAAACCATATAACATAATTTTGCAGACCTTCTATATGTATGTTGCTTGTTATTTTCAACGGACTACAAAAAAGTGGAAGCTCTACATTGGAATTTTTTGGGTCTATTACCTCAACTTTTTTACTGATTGATCAGTGAACCGATTTTTATAATTATTTTTTATAAGAAATCTGGTGCCATGTGAACCCATTTAAATTCGTATTAGTTTTACTAGTTTTTAGTTTTTTGTTAAAAAAGAATATATTCTGATATATTCTTTTTTAATATAACAGAATTTGTCGAGCGTCCGTATGTACACTGAATGTTATTTTATCTGTGAGAATTTGGCTCACTAATCACGCTCAATGCAATTGAGTTGTCTTTGTTACGTAGTTTGGGAAGTCGAAGCGGAAAGTGGTTCGTTAGTAGAGAAAAAGCGTTATATTTTATTCCTGTTCTAAATTATTACCAGGAGCAAAAACATAGAAGTAACTATCGTATCATATAACTAAATCAACAATTAAGCGCATGTAACAGACACGCTATTTGTACATTGAAACTATTTGAATCCTCTTCAATGTTTGCTGTTCATTAATTAGTATGTTTGTATTTACACGAATTGTATACCTTTGAAATATAGTCTTTATTGACGGATTTGCGGTGAAGTTCGTCTAAAACATGGCTTATTTTCTTTCGTAATGACAATATAAATGTGGTATTAATACGCATAATGCCAATAGAAAAAATAGAAATCAGCTGATACATTTTTTTTTAATAAATCAAGCGCTACTTGAAAAATAATAATAACGATACACAAATGAATTAAACTTTCATAGCTTAATAATATGGAATTGATACCTAATAAAGTAAAAATACACGTTAATTTATTGACTAGTTAAGTAGTATTGATTCGACTATAATTATATACTTCGAGTATAAAGCACGTAGTTTGCTTATTGTAGGATTAACCATATTTACTGTACGCAAAGTTCAACGAACCAAAGCATTGTATTTGTAGTACTTATACTTATCTATAAGGTAAAATTCCCGTTTCAATAATAAATTTATGCACTGACACTGAGATACGGAAACTTTGTTTTTGTACTTCCATTAATGAAATTGGAACTGAATAAATTGAATCATGTTTTTATTCTGAAATTCAAGCTTCATTTATTCCCATACGTCATTTGTGTTAATAATTAGGTTAAAGAGAAATAAACATATCTCGTATTGAATTTATTGATCACAAGGGAAATAAAACGACATTATCTACTATACAAAAAACACAATTAAGTGCTTTAATCTATCATTAAAATATCTCACACAATTTCCAAAGTAAGTACTAAAAGGATGTCATAATTATTCCTATCATCAGAGAGATCATTTTAACACAAAACGGCTCTCCCATTTTCCTCTCCCTTCTCCATTTTTTCCTATTCTGTACTATACCTCACTGGTACTTTTAGTCACATAAAATTTGGCAAATTCGCGACGTAAAACCGCGGCGCAATCTAGTCGTCTTGTTCTCGTGTACTTCCTTAACAAAAAGCATGTTCAGATAATTACAAGGGCTTATAAAAACTATTAACACATACAATTCCATTGTGTGGCAGTCATTAATCTTATACGAGCAGACCTCACTCAGATACGCTGACTACCTTTTAATGGATAAGCCTTTGGGTACTGTCGAATTAAGTTAATCACTTTATTACCTACATTTGAAATTTATATTACTTTAGGATTAGAAACGAGGATGGTAATCGCGGAGTAAGTTAATGTGTGTGTATATCAGTTTAATATGATAATAAAATTGTTTATATTGTTGCTTATATTTTCTTCTATTCATTCGATTTTAAGAACAATGAAACAATAGAAGAATAATTATCAACGGTTATAATGAATTGGATAAGGTTCTATTTTAGTTTTTATCTATAAAGCTTTATTTTATTCTGCATTACAATTAACTTATTTTTTAATTATTCTATTGTCTTTCTTATGTACTCTCTATAAAATTAATCATTTCATCTTATTAGCTTTTAGTATATCGATAGAAATATATTAGTAAAATTGACAGAAACCCGTTATATAATAAGCATTTAGGAATCCAAGAACACAAGAAACAATTGTATTTTGATTTGTGAATTGTGACTGAATAATGCCATCATAAAAGGACAAACGTGATATCATTGAAAGTAATACTAAGATTCGAGCAATATTATTTCACTGAGTTGGTAGAGATATTCGCATAGAAACATGACACCTGATATCAAATAATAATTTATTTTCTCCCACACAACAAATGTATTTGCAGCACCACATAAGATTCTGCGAAATCTTTACGATAAAGGAGCTATTCTTTATAATAAGTTTCCTAGCTTTCCATCCGTGGTTGGGTCCGCTTAAAAGGAAATTTCCATGACAATTTTTCAGTTTGGTAAAAGGTATATATCTATAGGTATCACTATCTAGAGTCCTAACTGTCTTCAGTCCCAAAAATCATACCATAAAATCGTTAAATAAATACAAACCTACAAACACACTTTCGCATTTATAATATTACAAGGATATTATAAATATAATGAAATCTTCTGATATATTCATCGAGGAAACTCCGTTACATTTCTCACTTGATGGAAATTGTTACTTCCCAAGCCTTCCGTGTCATTCAATTGTCTAAAAGAAACAAACTGATACGGTATTAACCTAATAGAAGTTCATTCTATTCACTTTAAACAATTACCATATATGTAGTATTAAACTAATATTTAAAAATGTTTAAAAAATTATGTTAATAAATTGTTATTTCATCATTTCCTATTATTACTTTAAAACATCTGGATCCCACACAAAAACCTATCTTATTAGTGTTTAGTTAGGTACTAAATAAATGAAAATGATGCAGATAATGTCACATGAAAAAGTATTTAATATGAAAGCTAACATATAAAACGAAGCAGAACACATGATTAACACATTTCATAAAGGCTTGTCAACTTTCCTATCACGGGTGATGCGGCATGTGTTAAACGTAAAAACGGTATTAAAAAAGTTATTTAATATTCTGCTTCTGACTTACAGCACGTATAATTACTGAGCTGTCTAGACTCGAGAGTACAACAAGCGCTCATTCTTGCATCATTTCACTGCGATGCTCACTTTGTCGAGAGATACTGATCACAATACCGTATTGTACCTTTTTCAGGTTCTTTCCATGAGAAAAACGATTAGACGTGTTTCTAGCCAACAATTAACTGGAAATTTATTGTCTGGTTTGAAAAGAAAAGGGCATAGTAACCTAGCATAATATGTATGTGGAAGCACGTATACCAAGATTACGTCTTATTGACAAATGGTTACTGCATACAGTTAATTAACTTCTTTAATTGTTTTTTTTTTTTTAATTTTCCAGTTATATCTTTCAAAACAACAAAAGCAACACAACTTACATAAGAATAACTATTTGTGTCGCTTAACCTGAAATGGTTTTGGGAAATAAAGGTATAAAAGAGTGAAGAATATTCAAGGATATATGATGCGAATTTAAACCACTGTGAATGTTTGGTAGCGTGCGGTGTAACTAAGGAATTTATTACTTTAAAAACAAAGAACAGAGACGTAGACAAAGGAAACGTTTCGGTAATGTATAGCTTGAAATAGAACAATATCACCGCAGTAAAACGTTAATCTAAGATGTTTACATCGTTTATATCTCGTTAAAAAGATAGCTTCTACATTTACTCTACCTAAGATCGATATCATCAAATCCAAAATAATGAATGATCTTTTAAATAATGTAGATAATGGGAATACATATTATCTTTATTGCAGACAGGGATAGAAAATATATCATAAAACCGCAAAACGTATAGATTGTGATCAAATTCAACTCAAATTAGAATTTTCGATAACCTATTTATTCGGTTTATCTATCTCCTACTGTCGAATGAAAACTCAATATTCTCAATGCACTAGTTTCTTGACACAGATTTAATTCAATACGCTACTTTTCATTAATACTATTATCGCCATTTGTACCTACTCTGTGTATACCAAATTTATCTTGATTACTAAAATAAATATTTAAAATATAGTTCGTCATCATTTCTTACTTATAACATAACATATTTATTCCTTATTAAAAATCATTCAAGCATATTTTTCCGCAGAAACGGACAAAACATAATATACATTTAATAGCCCTCACTCAATCAGATTAAAACAATATGTAATAAAATGACGTATTTGAAAACACAACACATAATCTACATTTTAAAAAAGTCGCCCAGATTAACCCATTAAACTCTTTTTAACGAACCTCGGTACCGTTTTAAACGAATTTTAACACATTGGAATTTAAAAAAGCCCTCCAGCCATTTCGTTATAATGGGTGGCAAATAAAATTATGATTTTTACACTCTACACAATAGGTATTATAAATCCAAATAATATGCCATTCATTCGCTTTGTGGGTCGTAATTAATGAAAATTCTTAACATAACATCATAGTATGTACATTTAGTACATACTTTGAATTGTTCCAATTACATAGCTAATAAATAATAGTCCGAAATACATTTCTGTAACAAGACGAAAAATATTCTATGGCGTGTGCTAGAAAACGCGCGGTATCGAAGATTTTTAGAATTCATTATAAGGCTATTATGAATACAATATTGCAAACTAAACCTGGGATTGTGATATGAGGTGTACTGGACGGTAATCGGTATATAATAATTATAAGTAACCAAATTAGATACTTGGTAAACACTTGCTTTGTTTTTATTCTGGGATAGAATACGTGATTGTAGAAATCACATAACTTTTCGATCGATACGATTGCTAAAATTCAACCTTCAACGAGTTTTATCAATATGGATACAGTTTAATTTAAGTGATAAAGTTGTTTCAATAAAATCAATATAGAGTAATACAAACAATCATGCATGTCATATATTGACATTTTCAAGCTACGTTGGCTAAATAATTATCAACTGCAGTAATAACATTATTTTTAATCCAAATCAGAGTTATATTGCAAAGTATGTACCACAAATAGCAATAAAGGTTATATTATTACAAATAATCATGATTATAACAAGTGTAATCGAGTCGAATCGCGCCATAAAAGTTTATCGGGTAATTTCGTTACTCTGTATGGCTGTACACTAAATACTTGTTAAATTACTACGATTATTGCCTTCGCGTGTCTAACGAAGGAATCACTCTAGATCTAATTAGGGAATAGATAATGTTGCTTATCTGACAAACGTGGGTAAAAATCTTGTTTAGGAATTATTTACAATACAGTAAATGTACATACAAGAGTTTTAGAATATGCAATGAGACTTCCTGGTATGAGTTAGTATTTTGGTTCTAATTTAATAATTACAGAAACCTCTAACCGAAATAGCAAAAAGTGGAGCTTCGTAAAAACTTTGCGCGTAGAGTGCAATAATAAAGTATTCAGATAGAATATAAAATAAATAAAGTTGCAAATTAGTTCACTCGAAAAGCTCGGTTTTCTTATTAGGTAATAACAACAAAGCGCTATCTATCGAGGTGAAAAATAGAGAATAACATGAATAAGGAACATAATAAAAACCGAATACCAAACCCATTAATCCGTCAGTCCTCGGATCACAGACACAATAGAAAATCTATTGTGTCTCGGCCCGATCGGGCCGCTCGGTGGTCAATGGGTTAAATTAACGCTATCAATACCGTTATCAATGAACCAATACCGGTACCAATCAATAATCTAATAACGCGTTACTGCTATCTCCGCTCATTTCAGCAGTCGGTACACGTCCGTTGTGTCGTTGTGGAATCGTTTATTTTACTCTACACACATATTAGTTCATAAATACCGTTATTTATATATCGTTGTGAAATTCCTTTCGAAGAAAAAACAATTTATAATCTGTTTTCTTGCTAAATTCCGATTGGGGTACCAAGTACGGGGTGAAAAAGCATTTGTTATCGTGTTTATTTTTTCTCTTAATTCACTTTCGCAAAAGAAATTGCTATTTAACAATACCACAAATAAAATTTAACTAAAAATAACTATTCCCTAACCATTGATCAGACGCTTACCAACATCGTTTATAACAAGCGCAACGATAAATTGCTCTACATCCCACATAATACATATATTAACATTTGAAAGCATTCTAAAATCAAACAAAATATTTGCAGATAGTTCCTATAATTTAGTATTAACAACAATCTGTTGAAATTACACGATTCGAATACGCAAATATGCACATCACTAAACAGAGAGCATTGATCATAATACATGCACATGAAAACAGCTGAATGATTTGGTTGGATGATTTATCGAAAATAGACGAAACTACAGGAACGTATCGAATACATAATTCCGTATTTACCTAAACAAATATTATTTTAATGATATAATATAAAGGGATAGGAAAGATAACGAAAACGTGAAAAGATTAATATCAAAAACTACAAGACTTTTAATAAAAGTTATTTTATCAGTAGGAATAGCTATTAGGAATACCTATATTTTACTGAAAAACTACACTAGTGCTCTATATTTATTTCTTTTACCGTCTGAACAGGGAAAACCACGCCACGCCAATTGGCTCTAGAAATAATATGTCATCCGATATTAAAACATCATGGATAAAGAACTTAACATTCAGATCTATTAAAATACTAGCGGTCCGCCCCGGCTTCGCCCGTGGTACATGTTTACGTTTTCTCTACATAAGAACCATCCTCGTACTTCAAGGAATATAATAAAAAAAGAATTATCGAAATCGGTTCAGCCGTTCGCGAGTTATGCGCTTACCAACACATTTTGCGATTCATTTTTATATATAAGATTAGATGTAATAAATACATGGTACCTACTATAATGTATGTTCTAAGTCCTAAGAATTGCGGACTCATTACAAAGCATAAATAATTTTGCTTAACAATGCGAGTTTTGATGTTCATTCAAAATTAAATGTATGCCAATTAAAGACACAATGGCTGGTTAAATGATAATTTAGATTAAGATTTATTATACAATCTTATAAAACAGAAATAGCATTTCCAATTTTCATGTATCCTACATTAACGTTTTTTATAACACGCTTCTATTAGCTTCACCTATATTTTTGTGTGTTTGTATGTAACCGACATGCTTGTATGTAACCGACTCCTTTAGACTCGATTTTGACCCATTTTAAACGGACAAATTTAATTCAATCTTCGTAAAGGTACTTCTCTTGTGAGGGCTCATGGGCGGTGATGATCGCTCGCTAAAAAAACTTATCAAGGATCAGTTAAAAAAACGAGTTTAAGTGTGCTCTATTGTTTTTTTTTTTTTAACTATATTAATTATTTCAGTATAAAAATTACTTTACAAGAGTAAAATATATTAACCAATACGCATAGTTTAATTTCCCTGAACTTGTATTGCGTATTTCAGACGCGGGAAATATTAGTCTTCGACATTTAGCGACATAATAAATCATTTTCAGTCTAAGCATGTCAATTTTGACGGGTGCTGTATACACCCATTTGGGCTCAAAGAGACCCCAACAAAAGATACCATTTTATAGCCATTCACAGGTTGACAAGTGTGGCAAATATCTGGAACGATATAATGTTGTGTTAAATATATACATAGTAGAGGTATATAAGATTCAAACTAAGAAAGGAACATGATTGAGTCAAAAATTTCAATGACAATTTTTAAAAATTCGGTTGGCGCATCATGCAAAACATCGGGTATTTTTTACTCATAGTATAGCTGTCTTATTAATTTCATTAAAACGAACTCTTTACGGTCTAAGGTACACTGTTTAAAATTTAACCATGCATATCTACTGGTAATTTTGCCAGTTATTTTTTGCTCACGATAAAATTAAAGGAATCGCAAGCGTGTCGCTCAGTCATATCAATTACATAGACTTACATCTTAAAAAATCATCTTCAAGGAATTCTTTCCGCTTAACAGTTCAGAAAATGATATGCAAAAATCTGCAAATAGCCTTTATAGACCTTGGATGTTTATGAATCACAATTATATAACTCTTAATGCGCAAAAATGCGAAAAATAATACAAAAATATTATTTATTTCTTATAATATCACTAACGAGCAAAAATCAATCAATAAGTTGAAGTACTTAATAGAACACATATTATGCTATATATTTCAACTCATGCTCCACTTCAAAACTCGCGTAGGTACTTCAATATTTTTTTAATGTTTGTATAAATTCAGTATCTTTATATTAAAATATACATCAATGATAAGTATATTAAAACAGCTTTCCACACGTGGCTTCGCCCGCGCAAATTATATAATAAACCTTTTCTTTTTCTCTATCTACTAAAACTCATCCGTTACTTTTAAAGATTTAAGCCTATGTATATAGGGATGGACAGACAGCGTCAACAACTTTGTTTTATACTATGCAGTGATAAATAGGTAACACAAAAAAAATGCAAAAATTTTATGGCAAATGGTAAAACACTCGTGATATATCGACTTTCACAATACACATTATGAAAAGCTTTTAAATAAATAAAGCAATTTATTTCTTTAGCGCTAATATCAACTAAATTACTTCTCAACAATCCAATCCCACATGATAGTATTCGATTAGCGAAACAGGCGAAACAATATTGCAAAGTGACAGACTTAATAAACGATTATAGAGTCATGCATTCTAAATGAGATGCTTTTTTGCTCTCTACGTAGGTGTCATGAAAAACATAGTTAAGTGAAAAGAAGTATTTTTATACGCAAATATCCTGCGTAAAATGGGTTTACAAATTATCCGATTTACTAGAATCACATTTCATAAGAGAAATATTCACATAACTTGGTTGGTTTTTTTGTTTATTTAATTTTAAATGAAGACACTTATAGCAATCTATATATAGAAGTACTTATAAACTCGTTCAAGATTCTAGTTATTCTTCAATGGATTTGTCAATTACAGCCGGGATCTAAATAGGATTGAATATACTTAGTGTGCATTCTACGTACAAAGTATAGCTGCTTTAATTTATCGCAAGTGTTGACTAAACTCTTGGTTTTTAGTAGATTCAAATAAGAAGTGATTTGCAAGTTTTTGTGCAAGTTGCATTGTGCAAGTATGATTTTTTATCGTTTTATAGAAATTTATGTTTATGACACATATACCTAAAAGCTTTGTCGCCTTCAACTTATTTGAAAAATACGATGAAATTTCACATTCATATTCGATTCACTTCATTAGAATTGGAGACAAACATGTCCATAATTTTTATTAAGAAATCTCGTACTTAGAAATTAAACATAATATGATTGAAGCCGCCAGGGCTTTTTTAAAAGTGAACCGTTACTAATAACTATGCTAGACCCAATGAGTTGAGCTTTCCCGAAATGATCACTTTCATGTCCTAATTTTCTTGAAATTAGGAATATTATTATAATAAAATGGCGAATGGTTTCAATTTTAGTAAAGTTTCTTAATTTACGATATAACGAGTCGCAAATGTACATCAAACCAAACATAAACAAAGGGATAGGTACCTATTTCTAAATCATTAATAAACAACGGATTAATTTTCGCATGATAACTTTAAAATATGTATAATCTCTTCTGAAATGATTTTAGAAATTGTTTAAAATATAATTTACACAAGACTTAAAACTTTAACAATCCGTGTGAACAATAACAATAATGAACTTAACAAACTGACGCCCTGAAGTTCGATGTCCTTTATTGAGGACAAAACAAGTTTTTCAATAAAATCTCCGATATGGCTGGGAGAAGTTCCTTGAGGTTTTTTTTAAAACCATATTCGCAAGGAATTTAAAATAGCTAATAAAGAACTGGCGGCATCGCATACCATTTTTTAGGGTTCCGTACCGAAAGGGTAAAATTTTAGGATCGTAATATTCGTAACTGTAAAGATAGTACTCAAAATGAACATTGTAAAGACATGATAAGAAATTATTTACATTTAATTTACTCAGATACATATTATTAGATATATTCAAAATAAAATCAATTAATAGCAAAAATTTGCAAATAAATGTAAATAGGTACGTAGGACTCTACAAGGAAAAATTTGTGCCTCAACCTATAAGAAGTTCATTAAAATAATCCTTGTCTTGAATCACATAATGACTAAATTAAAATTGTCTTAAAGATTTCAAGTATCGTTTATTACAATAATAAAACGAATAACTTCAATTAAAAGTACATTTAAACTCTATCAAACATTAAGACAGTTGTTAAACACTACTAAAAGACTTACTCACGTATGAAAAACGAATGTATTGTGACTTAGAAAATAATTCTAATGAACAAAAATTCCATAGTGAATATTATTTGCCAGGCATTTTTGGATACAAACAAAAACATTCGGCAACCGAACATCGATAAAACTAAAACAAAAGACGAGAACAATGGACACCATAAGCCACTTAATAATAACAAAAACAGTTATGAATGTTGAATGAGTTGATTCGTTCTTATTATTCCACTTTTTACAGCCGAAAAGTTGCATCTCTCCACAAATAGGTGAGTTTCATGAATTGGGCTTTCCAATTATGAATGGAATTCTACTATAACTTAAACAGCCCTTACGAACTCTTTTGTTTTCCATTTTAATGACTAGAATAAATAACTCTACATTATGTACTTTTTGCAATAACCGAA
>CAJQZN010045385.1:0-13190 GCA_907164685.1 Colias eurytheme
CGCCGACCCGGGCCGCTTAGGGCCCAATTGAAATAACCTCTTGTTTTTAAAAAAAATGCATCTTATGTATATATGTACTTCATATATTATAAACGTTAAATACCTACGGCTTGACCGATTCTCATGTATGCCTATAGGATAGATATGACAATCAGCCAACATCTATTTTTATACCCATAAGTGATAAGAGTAAATGTTTGCAGGGACAGCTAGTTATGATGTAATACGGTATATACGTCATCATACATCAGAAATGCCCAGGACGATGAGCTTTTAAATTATAATGAAAAAATAAATTAAATTAGTGCTTTATGCCGCCCCTATAGATATGGCTGAGGCCTCCCCGGACCCCTGTTAACTACGCCTCTGTGGCGATGGTGTGATTATGTATTCGCTCTCACGTCCGGAGCTGCCCGCCGCGATGCTGAAATTGCGGTCATTGTTGTCCACACAAATTTCTATACCCCATGTAATTCATATTCACCGACCGCTATAATTAATGAGTGCTAATTTAATATGAGTAAAACAAGAGGACGGTGTTGCGCGCTATAAAATGATTTTCCAAATTTGCGTCACTCTAAAGTGTATGTGTGAAAACAATGATAGATAATTTGGAATGTTAAAACATGGTGTTTGGATATTTGTTCATATTTAGGTTTGAACACTTTAGTGTTGTTTTATATAATATCTTGTCCAATTGAGATAGACTGACTATGGTACTTTTTTATCGTAACAAAAACAAATCATTTCTATATTACCTAACATTATCATACAAAATGTTATAAAAGGAATTTAAAAGAATGAAACCTTAATACGTATATAACCGGATAACTTTAAGGATCTCCCAGTAAATATATTTAAGAAGAAACTGACGAAATGGTTAATGGAGAAACAATTTTATGATATTCAAGAACTTATTACATTGCGGACTCTGTGACAAGGAAGAATTAGTGACGTTAGTGATTAGTGACGCGAAGAATTTGTGTAGTGTTGGTGAAGTGTAATTTAACTTATTTCCATTTAAATATTTGCACACCCAGAAAGTGGGTAGAATGTATTAGAGCGTAACATTGTAATAACACCTTTTTTGTAACTACATTCTTGTAAATAAATGAAATTTGAATTTGAATTTGAATTTAACCATTTCCTGTATAAATTACCTGTACGTAGTTATTTTAAATCCTTCCCAAATCGCAAAAATGAAATCGATTTTAACAAGAATGTACTTTGCTCAGCGCTACTACGCTCTTAATCTGTGCAAGTGCAAAACAACACTATTTACAGTATATCCAACTAACCATATTGTCCAACGTTAGCCGAGTTGATTAGTTCCATGACTACACAACACGAGTGTACCCAGGTGAAACATTACCAACATTAAACCTTTTCCGAATTAGGCCAATCGAACGTTCTACCAGCTGAATTATTCGCAAACTCGAATTATCCAGATCGTACACTCCGATACTAAAATAAAGTGTGCCTCTTAAAGAATTCTTAACGTACCGTATTACCAAACTAAGGTTTATGTAATTTACGCGCACCCAAAACTTGACTTCTGCTCAGAATTAATGACGCGAAGACTCTAATGTTGCCCAAATTCAACAGTTTCTTTCTTAAGGTGAACTAAGGCTTCATAGAGCAATAAAAGAGGGCGACTATCGATTAAGGGAAGCTTGGGGTACGGCACGTGTTGCGAATTCATTTCAAATTGCTCTGAACTTGAAATGGTTTATTTACATAATTTCTAAAAACGTTTGTAATGTATAGCTTACATTGCCACGAAGGGAATCTAGTTAAAGTGTATTTACTTGATGTTGACCTCTCGATCGAAAGCGAGGTATTAGGTAACAAAGGCTCCCAAGAACCATTGAAGGGGTATGCAGACTAAGTAACTAGATATCAGGGCACTGTACAAAGGCATGACTTGATATCGAAATCTGGGAACGTTGTTTGTGATATTGAGTTTTGTGCGACGTGAAAGAAAATATAAAATAATAGAGTCCTTGATACTTTTGCAAGATTGTAATCACAAAGGGTGTTTGAAAATAATTCATTTATGGCAGTGTAAAAGGAGCAGGTGTACCTGTTACTTAAATTAGGTATACATTAATATAGTTTATTTGATATCAGGTATAAAAAAAAAATTATGTCTGACTGAACTTTCTTACGCAGGTACGTTAACTTATCGTAAGTATTGATTAAGCTTTGACAGGAGTTTTAGTTTTAAAATGCAATCATAATAATTTACCCTTTTATAATTACTGTAACTATGTGAACATTTTATTTTTCTATTCATATTCTATAAATATTTTTCAAACGTGTTACTATTCCATTCGAGTTAAATTTAATGTCCATAATTAAACGCTTACTTTTTTATGTTGTATAGTAATATCTTTAAAATAAAGTGAAAAGTTCCACTTTAGCCTCATGTTGCCACTTTTTAAGAGTACTTCAATGGACATAAAAAGACACTTCGCAGGAAAGGAAGCCGTACTTCACAATTAAAAACCAAGCCTTGGTACTAACGAAAATTCTCGCAGACTAAAAGGCTACAAATTAATATATTTTTTAAGGTAGACTTTCCAGGCTTGCTTGTTGAAACGCTAAAAAGGGGCAATTAGGTTGAGGTGGGCGTTTTAAATTATTGCTTAAATTCGCTTAATTATTTTCGTAATTAATTAGTGATTTTGGTATTATAGTTTAATGAAATTAAATTTTATGAGAAAAATTGTATGTTTCCTTTGCGAATTGCAGTAGGTATGGTATGGTGAAATTTTTGAAATAATATATGCTCGTAAAAATTTAAAGTAACTATGAACATTAAAAATATTATTCCATTTTCCGTTGTTAATAATTACCTTAGAAATTAATTGGGTATTATTTGATTCGTTAATGGTTATATGAGAAGTTCAGGAAACGAGGCACAATGGAAAAACTATCGCAAAGAGAATTTTAATAAATCTGCTTATTATATTTGCCCAAAGAACGTTGTGTATGTTTGATTGTGAGCGATATATATATTTATCGAACCTATACTATTTAATCAAAAAGTTTATGAAGTATATGAAAATTTAATCAAGCAAATATTAAATGCTCCTTAATATTCTAATAGATAATGAACAATATTGTATTTTCAATCACTTTGTCAATATCTATTATAATTAGTGCGCGTGCAATTAATATACATCAAAGAGTTTCATCTAATGAGCCAAGAAGAGACTGCGAAGGTGAAATTTTAATGAAATTGTACATCCAGCCGTTGTAATTACCACCTTTTTCTCTAACTACCTCTTAAGTTAATTAGCTCTGAATTAAAGGTAGTGCCAATGATTTCATCTCTTTTATAGAAGACCTGAATTATGTTCTTTGGTTTTTGGCGTTTTCATTCGAACTGCCAATTAATTAGGAGGTTTATTACTTATTGTGTTGTAGGTATATAATTAATTATACTTTTTTTAATTAACAACATATTTTAAGAATATTTTTTTGAAGAGGCGTTTCTGAATGTTGATCAAGATTTGATAAAAACCATTATATTTTTTATTGCAACTTCTAGGTATCATACATTTAGAGGTACCTACATTAGACAACTAAGATCTTATATTATATTATTCAGATGTTCTACTAAAATAAGCCTAAATCTCTTTCATAAATTTTAGATAATATACCTATACCATTTAATAGGTAAGTGTTTATAATATTACACGTTCTATCCTTCTTGTTGACATCTATTTAAAAACAGTAACAATATATTAAAAATTATTTACGATTCGCATACAATCTTTTGTTCCAAGCTCATTTCAGTAACAAATGAATTATTGACGTACTCACATAAAATTAATTAGTGTCATAAATAAAAAAAATACAAAGGAAATATCCGCAGGAATTTAATCAACTTTTGTTCCATTGTGTACAAAAACGCATGTGACATATACGGGCTATAAGTCATTCCGAGTGCTACCCCAATTGCTCTGAATTTATTATGAAATGCAATTTACTACGTTTTAATTATTACTGAAATTTCGCTACTATTGTTTATCTACACTCTAGAAATATTGTTGCGAGGTTAAATTTTAGTTTGGTAATGGTTTGGCATTTGTTTGAGGTGTATAATGTTTATGTATTTTTTTTTAAGTTTGGTAAAACGCTTAGTATTCTAGAAGATATGTTAAAAATTCATATAAATTATATTATAATAAGTACATTATAAAATATGTAAAATGCATGCATAGTTTGGCGTATTCTTAATTACTAAATTGTCCTTCCAAATATCCAAACACTTTTACATTGCTTCAGACGTGGCTATCATACAAGCCTGGCAATTATTTTCGGAATATATTGAAATCCTAACGATGTCTACGTCATGCACCACTTGTAGTTAGATTGAATATTTCAATCGCTAACAAAAGTACCTACATAAATACTCCGTATAGCCGCTGCAGCTCCGCAAAACTTTTAAAAGCCCGGATGCAATTAAACGAGATACGAATCAAAATGAATTTTCAATCTATCCACGATTTCATTCACGTCGAAGTGAAATTTTGATAGCTCCATAATGAATGCATTTTCAGGCCTGTTTTTCTGCTTTTGTGAATAATAATGATCGGCGTTTTCAAATTGTACCTGGTTTGGCTAGCGGCGCGGTCGGAAATTGTTATCATTTTTGACAATTTTACGAATATAGGGTTTTAACAACCTTTAAACGACTAAATATAGGCCTAATGGCTCTATATCGAACACAACATAGACCTTATTTTATTTTTAAGAATCATGCTACTTAATCATAATAACGCAAATTAAATATTAAAAATAAAAGCCGCTGTCACAAACAGCTGTGTTTAATTTATATCAAATCATACTCAGTGTACACAAACTACAAAGCCCTTCCTAAATTGCATTAACCTTAGCCTCAATAAAGGCTATCTCCATTTCTCTGATGATATTTGGCTCGGAATTGCTCAAAAGGCATCATTTTGTACATAACAGTAACGATTTGTAACTGCTTTGGCTTTGCGAGCGTAATGAAGTTAGACACTTATATTTTAGCTTCATGCCCACTTAATGTTTGCTAATGTTCAAAATTTTAAGATATAATTAGGTACGTTAAAACGCAATTTTAAACGGACTCGGTTTTGTTAATTATTAACGTAATGTAGGCATTTCTAACATAATGTTAAATAATATAAAAAATTGTTTAAAAATATAAACATTTTTTTTGATTAACATTAGTAGGGATTTTCTTTAAAATGCGCTTTACATAACTATAAAAAAATGTTAAGAGATCATGCGTTTCAATTTACAATCTCACCGCATATAATAAATAAATACTTACTTATTTAATCAACGAATAAGAAGTTTCCGTTCTTTTACATCATTTAAATGTAATTATTTGGTGGAGCTTCGACTATGTTTCCACCATAGGATTTTCGTAAGTACTCTTTCAATCTTAATCTTCTTTATTAGCGCAGTTCAAGATCAGGCTAATGAATATTTATTTCAGTTATAGCACCCCGCTCTTAATAGTGGTGGAGAGAAGGCTCCTGGGAAATTACACGTAAAAGAAAATGTGATAGCTGGCCGTGTGTCTACTAGGTACCGAGTTGTAAGCGACAAGAGGGTTGATTGTTCCTTTTCTTTGTAAAGAAAAGACCATGTTCTTAAAAAAATAATAATAAAATAACAGTATACAGTAAACAAAAGGAAAGCTATAACCTTATATTTACCTTCTGTAAAATTTTATATTTGTTCTAAATAAAAATGCTCACTGACTTTTTCTTTTAAATTTTGATTAGGTTCCAGATTTTTTTTCAGAAAACATTAGAAAAGAAATAGATTAGAAAATTTTGCTATTTTATCTTGCACCATTGCAACTTGCATTATGCTCTGAATTTTTCCTCATGACTGACTTACATTACGTTACAGGACCATTCAACATTAGACAATTGGGGAATTCCCTGTCATACAAATACAAAATCATGTTTCATTAATTGTCAACAATTAAAGAATCATGAAAAGTGGTTGGAAACTAGGAAACTTTCGTTGAAAGCGCTCAAGCGTTTCACTTGCATCCATTCATCGCTTTATGATTAAATCTGTGGTCACCCTCCTTTTCCAATTAATCCACAAGTCGAGTGGGATGCCGTTTTTATTGTCGGAAATCGGTTTGCAAAGCAAATTCCTTGCCGAATTACTAACATAAATTCTCGTAGCAGAAACAAGAAAAATGTGGCGCTTAATATTTATAACTATGTACAATACAATGGAACAATACTCATTCATTCTGGTGATATTTATGTGCCAATTGTTCGGCCTTTGTTGTAAGTACAAATGGCTCAAGGTTAAATATGTTTCTTGATGCCAAAAAGCAATCCTATATTCATTGAGAAATTATGTTATGGAACATAAATAGGTAAGCTTTTATTATATTGAAATATTGTGTTTGTGTGGTTAAGCAGTTGATTATTTATTAGAGTTGTGGGGAGTTTATAGAAATTAAAGATCTTGAAAGTGAATAATGTTTAGAGGTGCTTTGAATGTTATTTAGTTATAGTTATATTGAATTATTTCCATTTATTTATATCATCTGTAATCTTAGATATTTACTACTTATGATTTTTATGTCTATCAACGATCAATTCAGTGACAAATAAGTATATAGAGCTGCATACAATAATTAGAACTACTTATAATTCCTAAATAAATTTCCACTAAACTCCCAAAGATTTGGAAGTTTCTCCATTTCAATGTTTTCAATTTCGGTTACAGCTGAGCTCAGTAAAAGGGTTGAAACAGTTGCTAATGGTTTTCAGATCATTGCTAGCTCTCAGTAACCCCAGGTTGAAAGGAGGTAATTTATCTAGTTCTTACGTCTATTTGAATAAGATGAACGACACCGATTTTAACAGTATATAATATGTTTAACAGCATACATTACTTACACGAGGCGTTGTTTATTTGTTGAGGAAATGACAGTTTTCTTAAACTTGAGTAATAGATTATATTACCTATGTGAAAGGAGAATGGTTTCTTTAATTATATGTGAAATATCATTAACTTGATCTATTATTATTGAGCTTGCTACAAGCTGTCTTAATGCCTTACCTTACATTGTGTTATTTTAAACTTTGTGTGCAATCCATTTTATTCTTTTGTTAATTTTTGAGCCTATTATGTAGGTAGATATTGTATTTAAAATGCCACTTAATCGAAGTTAATAATGGTGTTGCAATAACGCCGGTAGTTACAAACGCCAATAAATATTTATATCCAATATCCTGATACAAAGACACTATACGTGGCGGCTAATCAGTAATTCATTTTCACATAAATTACCATCAATTTTAGAACGCCGCATAGCACTTACAGCCCCAATACATGAATACATAATATCGAGGTTGGCACATGTAATCAATAGTTTCCCTCGCCCAAAGACAGTATATATGATGGATTAATAAAGGCACATTATGCACATATTAAGTAGGCTGTATACAAGATTTACATATAGTTTAACACATCACCTGTACGTGAAGATGGATCACCGCTATTCATTGAGGCGAGGATTGAAAGCGGCAAGCTCGTACATCAACTCGTATGTAACGTTAGTTCGGGATATTAAGAACTATGTTAATATAAAAATGTGGCAGGTTGAATAGCTTCTGTAGATAAAAGTGGAATGAAGGCTGCTTCTTGTAAAAGAAATTGCGGGGTACTATATTTTGTTTTGATGCTCACAATCAAATGTAAAAATAGGTATGACGTCAATGAAATGTTTGTTTAAAGGTCCTTGTTTTATTCGTCATAATTGTTTTAGAAATGAAAATTTCATTGTACTTACACAAGAGAGTTCAAAAGTCGAAACTTAGACCTAACTAATTTAAAGACTTTAGAAAATGTTTATTTGTTATATTATTTTGTATTTCTTAAACAATGAGAGATAATTTATTATTTCATTCAATGATATTGTACCTAGAGCTTTGACACAATAATGTATAAAAAACAAGTTAAATAAAGCTGCTCTAATTACTTAATAGCAAAGTCTACCAAATTACCTGGACATAAACTCAAAAGAAAAAATACAAAGTAATTAATCTATTTTCGAATTAACTTCATGAAGCTGGCAAAGTGGGAAAAGGTTTAAAAATAAGTTTTCCTACTTAGTCTAACTTTTTGTTTTGACTTATTTCAGCAAAGAACAAAAAGGGTTAAACAATATAAAGCTTTAACTCAATAAGCGTCTTAAATGGCAAATTATTTATTAAATATAACAAATTTTATAATATCATTGCATTAATATGATATATTTTAATCATTATTGTTATTGGTAAGGAATATCTTATGTTAAATTATAGGAACATGTATGTGTTATAGCAGCCTTGCGAAACCAGATAAATCTATCGCTGTATTCACAAAAAGATTTCGCTAAGTAGTCGTCACAACGTTTTTTTCAAAAAGTTCACATCAAAAAGCCCAACAAATAATCACGCATTGCTATTATTTCTAAACTCTATTTACACATAGTATAAATTGTACTAATACCGTCCACCACAAATCGAATAACGTCCGAACCGTAATGGCGTACGGGCTGATTTAATTATTTCATTACCTATTTTATTGTAGCAACCGCAAACACTTCATGATGTTGCCTGCATTGTCACACAACATTATGTACGGATATATTTTATTATCCAGTTTAATAAGCCAATGAACGACGTAAAATATCATTTGCAATAAGGCTGCGGTACATTTTGTGGATGTGCTCTCATTAAAAATTGTTAATTAATGTAAATTGTGAATGAATCATTGTTAATGACGTTGATGCGATATTACTGGAATGATTACTGTTTTTTGATAGTTATGTTTGTTAACGCATTATTAATTGTCCGTATTTAAGCAAAAAGGAACCACCCAGCAAAAACGCACTTCTGAGATATTAAAGGATTTACAAAAACATTTGCAGCTCTGTCAGATGAAGTAAAATTAAAATTTATTTTATTTAAATTCATTGATAAATTACTTATTTAAGTATGTGTATATAAATTTGCTCTGAATATTCTTAAACTTTCTAGATAATTAAGAAAATGTGCATGTGGTTCCTTTTAACATTTATCAATTGATAGGTTTTCTCTTATACAAAAAGGAACCACATCCCAGGGATTTAACCCATTGACCACCGTAAGGCCCGATCGGGGCGCGACACAATAGATTTTCTATTGTGTCTGTGATTCCGAGGACTGATGGATTAATGATATAAATGAAACTATGTATTTATAATATCGTAATTAAAGCTTTAATTAATAAAATATATAAAATAATACTTATATAGGACGTTTATTCGACGTTATCACCAAATTGGATTTCGAAATCCACCGTGTCTAGTCCATCTATGTGGTCTTCTATTGCATCATCACTAATGAGACCGTTATAAAAACTGTGCATCTCGTGGAATGAGATGTAATATGGACTGAATATCGCTAGAAGGTGAAGAAAGCTTCTCCAGAGGCAGCGACGTATAAGGTTCTTCGTTATCTTCTGTAATAAAAAGAAAAAAAGCTTTAAATCAAAACAATAAAGCCGCGTGGCTTTTATACGTAGGTAGGTATATGGCGACAGCAAAATATTATTAGTTCTTATAAAGCCGTGTCCCTACTAGACGACTAAGTATGTTGTATGTACATGCGCCATGTACAAAAAACTGGCTAAGTGCGAGTCGGACTCGCGCAACGAAGAGTTCCGTACCATTATCTATAAAAACGGCAAAAAAATCACGGCTTATTGTATGGGAGCTTCTTAAATATTTATTAAGCTATTGCATAGCTTCTATCGCGGGCCTTGAGCGCGGGGAATGAATCGAGAAATTCCGTAACGAAAAAACCTCACTCCGACGGGCTCGGAGGTGCGGCTTGAAGGCATGCTATGCAATAGCTTTACCGCGGCAGTCCCCGAGTGCCACACGTCTTTTTTTATTCTGTTTTTTAGTATTTGTTGTTACAGCGGCATCAGAAATACATCTAAACGTATTTTACCAAAATAGTAGGTAGGTACCTAGATCATCGACAGTTATTTTTAAAACAGGGTTTAGACTTTATAGACCGGGAGATACTGACACAAAATTTCGAGTCATTTGTAACAGGATGGCGGTTCTACAGGGGTCTTAGTACGCAATGACAAAAAGAAAAATGATGGTGTGAACGCTGGTACCGGTGGGTTAGTCGCGTGGGCGTTAGTCGAACTCGTCGGAAAAATAGCGAAAGTCAAACGATTTGTAACACAAAAATTTTAGAATTTACCGATAGCCCATAAAAAAGAAGTAGGCGGTAGTGTCATGCCATACTTTTCCGGTATGACTTACAGCCCGCCATACCAACGCGAATGTGTTGATTTAAAAAAAACAATTATTCAACCATTTGTACCAAGCTAACTTTTGCACAGGTAACCATCGTCGTGCAGCCATTTACGAAAATCGCCATGCCATACTTTTCGGACGATTCCAAATGGTCGCCATACCGCCGAAAATCTGCAAATTTTTTTTATTTCGCCTATCTTTTTGTACCAGTATTGCATTTGGCTTTTTGGAGAGTATTTGATAAAATGTGACCATTATTATATTTGCCATACTTCTAGTAGGGGGAAAAAGTGCTGTCATACTTGAAAAATAAATTTATTATTAATTTATATAAGTGAAGATTTCCAACACCTAGATCTTTGAAATTTTGTATTTATATTCGTTGATCCTCAAACTTACAGGAAAAATAAGTGCCATACTGTTACAAATCGTTTGACTTTCGCTATTTTCCGATGAGTTCGACTAACGCCCACGCGACTAAGCCACCGGTACCAGCGTTCACACCATCATTTTTCTTTTTGTCATTGCGTACTAAGAACCCTGTAGAACCGCCATCCTGTTACAAATGACTCGAAATTTTGTGTCAGTATCTCCCGGTCTATTAGTAGTTTTATCTCACAATGACAGATGAAACGTAACAAAATGACTCTTAATTCGACTCGCCTTCGTGAACAACGACATTGTCGTTAAAATACGTAAATCCACAGAGGATTCCTCTTGTACTTACAATGAACTATCTTCTTAAAATCACACCACAATCGGGAATGAATCAAAAGTGGATAAAGCGTACCTGCATCTCAGATTCAATAAGTACTTAAATGCATTAAATAAAACTACTTACCCGTTGTATCTTCATTATTATCTTCGGTGTTCGTCTCCAATGCTTTTCTTACCCATTGCTTGCTTATTTATTTATTACTAAACATTTTCACATTTAATTTTAAAGGTAATTAACAAAAACAATAGAACTTACTTCGCGGAGGAAAAAAACACCGTCACGTATTCGAACTACTTCGCTGAATGTCACCTATATTGACAGATGTTCGACGTTTTACTTTAAAAATTGGAGTTTTGCACTTTGAGCTATTTAAGTAATGAAATACGTTGTTTAAAGATGAGAAGCATTGTAACAAGTCAAGGCATTTGGTTCCATATAGCGATAATGGGTTTCAGAATGTTTTACAATATTTATTTATGCATAATAGAACCGAATGCTTGTGGTTTTATTTTGCAATAAAAAATTACAATTAAATTATGTATTTATTTTACGCATAACCATACCACAGAAACCTGGTTCCATTTTGTGTATTAAAAATAATTGTTATTAATAGAAATATGTGTAATGTATAATGGTACCAAGTAGGTGTGGATCTGTTTTGTATAAAATGACATGATAGTAATATCGTTTATTTGTTTGAACAAAGCAGTCCCGTGGTGCTGTGGTTCGGTTTTGCTTAATATGTAATTATTCGTTGTTGCTGGTGGTTCCTTTCTGCTTTTAGTATACCTTGTTTCCAACGTAAAAATCATGTGGTTCTTGTTTGTATAAGAATTTAGACCACTTTTGGATGAGTATTCTTCAATAAAATCAAAAAACGAAATTTGTCGAGTGGTTCCATTTTGCATAAATACGGACAATTATTGGTATAATATAAGACCTATAATTGCAGTTATTGTATAATATGTTATTAACCAAAGTAGGTACCTACATATTATACCACACCTGGGACATATAATCAAAGCTCGGACACTCCATACAAAATTACCGTTTTGACAGTCACACTATAGAGACTGCAAATGTCTGTGTTAACGCTTTATGGTTGGCACATTTATGACTAGCGTAAAAAAATAGCGTTTTTCTGATGAAATACAACCATAAACAGCACAATACCTAACCATTTTCTACGAAAAACGATAATCACAAATCCAAAATAATAAAATTAATTTAAGTCAATTTGATTAATGTTGTCAATCTTCGTTGCGTATCGTCCTTGCAGAAAAATGTGGCCCATTTTTAGTCTGATCGTGCGGGGTGAGGTAAGTGTTTAATTTTGGCGGGAGGCGGAGAGTGTCCGTTCTGTAGCGTTTAGCTACTACATATTATGTATTCTGTGATTATACAACATTTGCAATGTCAAATTCATTTTTATATCGAGAAATGAATGTATTAAAATATGTTGAAATATAAAATACGAACGCTTGCAATTCGCGAAGCAGATGTCATCTCTATAATATTTATATTAAACATATATATGAAATATAAACATGGGAGTATTTATTTTGAGCAGCGATGCATATCCATTGCTTAGTCGAGTTCGGAATATGGAGAACTTATAAATTTTCAACGATTTTTCCATACTCCTGTCTTTTAAAACATATCCAATATAAAATATAAAAGCTCGTCATGTGAGAATATTTTCTAAAGATTGTTATTTAAAATGTAATGCAATAGTCAAATAATAGCAAATGTAAAGTACAATGAATGGTTTTAAAAATATATTTTAAAGAGCAATTGATCTTGGTTGAAAACAATACAACGGCCATATTGGCTCATTTTAAGCTACCAGTAAATCAATTGGATCGGTTTACCAAAATGGGACGAAAATATTTCAGTGTGGATTTCGATTTCACATAAAAGTGAACAAACACTGATATGAAATACAATTTTACTTTTGAGATTATAATAATATATAATCTGGATAGGAATGATTCGCAGAGAAAAGCATTCATCATTCGAGCTGTCTGCTCTGTGCTGCACTTTATTATACTAATACTAGCGGCCCGCCCCGGCTTCGCCCGTGGTACATATGAAAAATAGATGTTGGCCGATTCTCAGACTTACCCGATA
>CAJQZN010045386.1:0-14595 GCA_907164685.1 Colias eurytheme
CGCCGACCCGGGCCGCTTAGGGCCCAATTGAAATAACCTCTTGTTTTTAAAAAAAATGCATCTTATGTATATATGTACTTCATATATTATAAACGTTAAATACCTACGGCTTGACCGATTCTCATGTATGCTTATAGGATAGATATGACAATCAGCCAACATCTATTTTTATACCCATAAGTGATAAGAGTAAATGTTTGCAGGTACAGCTAGTTATGATGTAATACGGTATATACGTCATCATACATCAGAAATGCCCAGGACGATGAGCTTTTAAATTATAATGAAAAAATAAATTAAATTAGTGCTTTATGCCGCCCCTATAGATATGGCTGGGGCCTCCCCGGACCCCTGTTAACTACGCCTCTGTGGCGATGGTGTGATTATGTATTCGCTCTCACGTCCGGAGCTGCCCGCCGCGATGCTGAAATTGCGGTCATTCTTGTCCACACAAATTTCTATACCCCATGTAATTCATATTCACCGACCGCTATAATTAATGAGTGCTAATTTAATATGAGTAAAACAAGAGGACGGTGTTGCGCGCTCTAAAATGATTTTCCAAATTTGTGTCACTCTAAAGTGTATGTGTGAAAACAATGATAGATAATTTGGAATGTTAAAACATGGTGTTTGGATATTTGTTCATATTTAGGTTTGAACACTTTAGTGTTGTTTTATATAAAATATCTTGTCCAATTGAGATAGACTGACTATGGTACTTTTTTATCGTAACAAAAACAAATCATTTCTATATTACCTAACATTATCATACAAAATGTTATAAAAGGAATTTAAAAGAATGAAACCTTAATACGTATATAACCATTTCCTGTATAAATTACCTGTACGTAGTTATCTTAAATCCTTCCCAAATCGCAAAAATGAAATAGATTTTAACAAGAATGTACTTTGCTCAGCGCTACTACGCTCTTAATCTGTGCAAGTGTAAAACAACACTATTTACAGTATATCCAACTAACCATATTGTCCAACGTTAGCCGAGTTGATTAGTTCCGTGACTACACAACACGAGTGTACCCAGGTGAAACATTACCAACATTAAACCTTTTCCGAATTAGGCCAATCGAACGTTCTACCAGCTGAATTATTCGCAAACTCGAATTATCCAGATCGTACACTCCGATACTAAAATAAAGTGTGCCTCTTAAAGAATTCTTAACGTACCGTATTACCAAACTAAGGTTTATGTAATTTACGCGCACCCAAAACTTGACTTCTGCTCAGAATTAATGACGCGAAGACTCTAATGTTGCCCAAATTCAACAGTTTCTTTCTTAAGGTGAACTAAGGCTTCATAGAGCAATAAAAGAGGGCGACTATCGATTAAGGGAAGCTTGGGGTACGGCACGTGTTGCGAATTCATTTCAAATTGCTCTGAACTTGAAATGGTTTACATAATTTCTAAAGTCGTTTGTAATGTATAGCTTACATTGCCACGAAGGGAATCTTGTTAAAGTGTATTTACTTGATGTTGACCTCTCGATCGAAAGCGAGGTATTAGGTAACAAAGGCTCCCAAGAACCATTGAAGGGGTATGCAGACTAAGTAACTAGATATCAGGGCACTGTACAAAGGCATGACTTGATATCGAAATCTGGGAACGTTCTTTGTGATATTGAGTTTTGTGCGACGTGAAAGAAAATATAAAATAATAGAGTCCTTACTACTTTTGCAAGATTGTAATCACAAAGAGTATTTGAAAATAATTCATTTGACTTTGCATGGCAGGGTAAAAGGAGCAGGTGTACCTATTACTTAAATTAGGTATACATTAATAAAGTTTATTTGATATCAGGTATAAAAAAAAATTATGTCTGACTGAACTTTCTTACGCAGGTACGTTAACTTATCGTAAGTATTGATTAAGCTTTGACAGGAGTTTTAGTTTTAAAATGCAATCATAATAATTTACCTTTTTATAATTACTATAACTATGTGAACATTTTATTTTTCTATTCATTTTCTATAAATATTTTTCAAACGTGTTACTATTCCATTCGAGTTAAATTTAATGTCCATAATTAAACGCTTACTTTTTTATGTTGTATAGTAATATCTTTAAAATAAAGTGAAAAGTTCCACTTTAGCCTCATGTTGCCACTTTTTAAGAGTACTTCAATGGACATAAAAAGACACTTCGTAGGAAAGGAAGCCATACTTCACAATTAAAAACCAAGCCTTGGTACTAACCAAAATTCTCGCAGACTAAAAGGCTACAAATTAATTTATTTTTTAAGGTAGACTTTCCAGGCTTGCTTGTTGAAACGCTAAAAAGGGGCAATTAGGTGTCTTTGAGGTGGGCGTTTTAAATTATTGCTTAAATTCGCTTAATTATTTTCGTAATTAATTAGTGATTTTGGTATTATAGTTTAATGAAATTAAATTTTATGAGAAAAATTTTATGTTTCTTTTGCGAATTGCAGTAGGTATGGTATGGTGAAATTTTTGAAATAATATATGCTCGTAAAAATTTAAAGTAACTATGAACATTAAAAATATTATTCCATTTTCCGTTGTTAGAAATTAATTGGGTATTATTTGCTTCGTTAATGGTTATATGAGAAGTTCAGGAAACGAGGCACAATGGAAAAACTATCGCAAAGAGAATTTTAATAAATCTGCTTATTATATTTGCCCAAAGAACGTTGTGTATGTTTGATTGTGAGCGATATATATATTTATCGAACCTATACTATTTAATCAAAAAGTTTATAAAGTATATGAAAATTTAATCAAGCAAATATTAAATGCTCCTTAATATTCTAATAGATAATGAACAATATTGTATTTTCAATCACTTTGTCAATATCTATTATAATTAGTGCGCGTGCAATTAATATACATCAAAGAGTTTCATCTAATGAGTCAAGAGACTGCGAAGGTGAAATTTTAATGAAATTGTACATCCAGCCGTTGTAATTACCACCTTTTCTCTCTAACTACCTCTTAAGTTAATTAGCTCTGAATTAAAGGTAGTGCCAATGATTTCATCTCTTTTATAGAAGACCTGAATTATGTTCTTTGGTTTTTGGCGTTTTCATCCGAACTGCCAATTAATTAGGAGGTTTATTACGTATTGTGTTGTAGGTATATAATTAATTATACTTTTTTTAATTAACAACATATTTTAAGAATATTTTTTTGAAGAGGCGTTTCTGAATGTTGATCAAGATTTGATAAAAACCATTATATTTTTTATTGCAACTTCTAGGTATCATACATTTAGAGGTACGTTAGACAACTAAGATCTTATATTATATTATTCAGATGTTCTACTAAAATAAGCCTAAATATCTTTCATAAATTTTAGATAATATACCTATACCATTTAATAGGTAAGTGTTTATAATATGTATTACACGTTCTATTCTTCCTGTTGACATCTATTTAAAAAAAGGTACTACATAATATATTCTAAATAATTTACGATCCGCATACAATCTTTTGTTCCAAGCTCATTTCAGTAACAAATGAATTATTGACGTACTCACATAAAATTAATTAGTGTCATAAATAAAAAAAAAACAAAGGAAATATCCGGAGGCAATTTAATCAACTTTTGTTCCATTGTGTACAAAAACGCATGTGACATATACGGGCTATAAGTCATTCCGAGTGCTACCCCAATTGCTCTGAATTTATTATGAAATGCAATTTACTACGTTTTAATTATTACTGAAATTTCGCTACTATTGTTTATCTACACTCTAGAAATATTGTTGCGAGGTTAAATTTTAGTTTGGTAATGGTTTGGCATTTGTTTGAGGTGTATAATGTTTATGTATTTTTTTCAAATTTGGTAAAACGCTTAGTATTCTAGAAGATATGTTAATGATTCATTTAAATTATATTATAATAAGTGCATTATAAAATATGTTCACGCAAAATAGGCGCTTGACGTCGAGTTGCGGAGAAATGCCCGTATTATTATTATTATATTATAAAATATGTAAAATGCATGCATAGTTTGGCGTATTCTTAATTACTAAATTGTCCTTCCAAATATCCAAACACTTTTACATTGCTTCAGACGTAGCTATTATACAAGCCTGGCAATTATTTTCGGAATATGTATATTGAAATCCTAACGATGTCTACGCCATGCACCACTTGTAGTTAGATTGAATATTTCAATCGCTAACAAAAGTTCCTACATAAATACTCCGTATAGCCGCTGCAGCTCCGCAAAACTTTTAAAAGCCCGGATGCAATTAAACGAGATACGAATCAAAATGAATTTTCAATCTATCCACGATTTCATTCACGTCGAAGTGAAATTTTGATAGCTCCATAATGAATGCATTTTCAGGCCTGTTTTTCTGCTTTTGTGAATAATAATGATCGGCGTTTTCAAATTGTACCTGGTTTGGCTAGCGGCGCGGTCGGAAATTGTTATCATTTTTGACAATTTTACGAATATAGGGTTTTAACAACCTTTAAACGACTAAATATAGGCCTAATGGCTCTATATCGAACACAACATAGGGCTTATTGAAATCCCAAAATATTTCAGACCTCATTTTATTTTTAAGAATCATGCTACTTAATCATAATTACCTAAGCAAATTAAATATTAAAAATAAAAGCCGCTGTCACAAACAGCTGTGTTTAATTTATATCAAATCATACTCAGTGTACACAAACTACAAAGCCCTTCCTTAATTGCATTAACCTTAGCCTCTATAAAGGCTATCTCCATTTCTCTGATGATATTTGGCTCGGAATGGCTCAAAAGGCATCATTTTGTACATAACAGTAACGATTTGTAACTGCTTTGGCTTTGCGAGCGTAATGAAGTTAGACACTTATATTTTAGCTTCATGCCCACTTAATGTTTGCTAATGTTCGAAATTTTAAGGTATAATTAGGTACGTTAATACGCAATTTTATACGGACTCGGTTTTGCTTATTATTAACGTAATGTAGGCATTTTTAACAAAATGTTAAATGTTAAATAATATAAAAAATTGTTTAAAAACTTTTTTTTTGGATTAACATTATTAGGGATTTTCTTTTAATGCGCTTTACATAACTATAAAAAATGTTAAGAGATCACGCGTTTCAATTTACAATCTCACCGCATATAATAAATAAATACTTACTTATTTAATCAACGAATAAGAAGTTTCCGTTCTTTTACATCATTTAAATGTAATTATTTGGTGGAGCTTCGACTATGTTTCCACCATAGGATTTTCGTAAGTACTCTTTCAATCTTAATCTTCTTTATTAACGCAGTTGAAGATCAGGCTAATGAATATTTATTTCAGTTATAGCACCCCGCTCTTAATAGTGGTGGAGAGAAGGCTCCTGGGAAATTACACGTAAAAGAAAATGTGATAGCTGGCCGTGTGTCTACTAGGTACCGAGTTGTAAGCGACAAGAGGGTTGATTGTTCCTTTTCTTTGTAAAGAAAAGACCATGTTCTTAAAAAAATAATAATAAAATAACAGTATACAGTAAACAAAAGGAAAGCTATAACCTTATATTTACCTTCTGTAAAATTTTATATTTGTTCTAAATAAAAATGCTCACTGACTTTTTCTTTTAAATTTTGATTAGGTTCCAGATTTTTTTTCAGAAAACATTAGAAAAGAAATAGATTAGAAAATTTTGCTATTTTATCTTGCACCATTGCAACTTGCATTATGCTCTGAATTTTTCCTCATGACTGACTTACATTACGTTACAGGACCATTCAACATTAGACAATTGGGGAATTCCCTGTCATACAAATACAAAATCATGTTTCATTCATTTTCAACAATTAAAGAATCATGAAAAGTGGTTGGAAACTAGGAAACTTTCGTTGAAAGCGCTCAAGCGTTTCACTTGCATCCATTCATCGCTTTATGATTAAATCTGTGGTCACCCTCCTTTTCCAATTAATCCACAAGTCGAGTGGGATCGCCGTTTTTATTGTCGGAAATCGGTTTGCAAAGCAAATTCCTTGCCGAATTACTAACATAAATTCTCGTAGCAGAAACAAGAAAAATGTGGCGCTTAATATTTATAACTATGTACAATACAATGGAACAATACTCATTCATTCTGGTGATATTTATGTGCCAATTGTTCGGCCTTTGTTGTAAGTACAAATGGCTCAAGGTTAAATATGTTTCTTGATGCCAAAAAGAAATCTTATATTCATGGAGAAATTATTTTATGGAGCATAAATAGGTAAGCTTAAATTACATAGAAATACCGTATTATATTATTATCGGTTGATTATTTATTAGAGTTGTGGGGAGTTTTTACAAAATAAAGATCTAGAATGTGAATAATGTTTAGAGGTGCTTTGAATGTTATTTAGTTATAGTTATATTGAATTATTTCCATTTATTTATATCATCTGTAATCTAAGGTATTTACTACTTAGGATTTTATGGTTTTGTTACGTCTAATTCAGTGGCATATTGTAATTCTATAGAGCTTTATTACTTATAATTCCTAAATAAATTTCCACTAAAACTCCCAAAGATTTGGAAGTTTCTCCATTTCAATGTTTTCAATTTCGGTTACAGCTGAGCTCAGTAAAAGGGTTGAAACAGTTGCTAATGGTTTTCAGATCATTGCTAGCTCTCAGTAACCCCAGGTTGAAAGGAGGTAATTTATCTAGTTCTTACGTCTATTTGAATAAGATGAACGACACCGATTTTAACAGTAAATACCTAATATGTTTAACAGCATACATTACTTACACGAGGCGTTGTTTATTTGTTGAGGAAAAAACAGTTTTCTTAAACTCGAGTAATAGATTATATTATGTGAAAGGAGAATGGTTTCTTTAATTATATGTGAAATATCATTGACTTGATCTATTATTATCGATCTTGCTAGATACTGTCTTAATGCCTTACCTTACATTGTGTTATTTTAAACTTTGTGTGCAATCCATTTTATTCTATTGTTAATTTTTGAGCCTATTATGTAGGTAGATATTGTATTTAAAATGCCACTTAATCGAAGTTAATAATGGTGTTACAATAACGCCGGTAGTTACAAACGCCAATAAATATTAATATCCAATATCCTGATACAAAGACACTATACGTGGCGGCTAATCAGTAATTCATTTTCACATAAATTACCATCAATTTTAGAACGCCGCATAGCACTTACAGCCCCAATACATGAATACATAATATCGAGGTTGGCACATGTAATCAATAGTTTCCCTCGCCCAAAGACAGTACATATGATGGATTAATAAAGGCACATTATGCACATATTAAGTAGGCTGTATACAAGATTTACATATAGTTTAACACATCACCTGTACGAGAAGATGGATCACCGCTATTCATTGAGGCGAGGATTGAAAGCGGCAAGCTCGTACATCAACTCGTATGTAACGTTAGTTCGGGATATTAAGAACTATGTTAATATAAAAATGTGGCAGGTTGAATAGTTTCTGTAGATAAAAGTGGAATGAAGGCTGCTTCTTGTAAGAGAAATTGCGGGGTACTATATTTTGTTTTGATGCTCACAATCAAATGTAAAAATAGGTATGACGTCAATGAAATGTTTGTTTAAAGGTCCTTGTTTTATTCGTCATAATTGTTTTAGAAATGAAAATTTCATTGTACTTACACAAGAGAGTTTAAAAGTCGAAACTTAGACCTAACTAATTTAAAGACTTTAGAAAGTATTTATTTGTTATATTATTTTGTATTTCTTAAACAATGAGAGATAATTTATTATTTCATTCAATGAAATTGTACCTAGAGCTTCACACAATAATGTATAAAAAACAAGTTAAATTTTAAAGCTGCTCTAATTACTTAATAGCAAAGTCTACCAAATTACCTGGACATAAACTCAAAAGAAAAATACAAAGTAATTAATCTATTTTCGAATTAACTTCATGAAGCTGGCAAAGCGGGAAAAGGTTTAAAAATAAGTTTTCCTACTTAGTCTAACTTTTTGTTTTGACTTATTTCAGCAAAGAACAAAATGGGTTAAACAATATATTGTTTAACCCTTTTTGTTCTTGTTGTTGTATTGAATTAAGCTTTATAAAGCTTAACTCAATAAGCGTCTTAATCCATCAGTCCTCGGAATCACAGACACAATAGAAAATCTATTGTGTCGCGCCCCGATCGGGCCTTACGGTGGTCAATGGGTTAAATGGCAAATTATTTATTAAATATAACAAATTTTATAATATCATTGCATTAATATGATATACATATTTTAATCATTATTGTTATTGGTAAGGAATATCTTATGTTAAATTATAGGAACATGTATGTGTTATAGCAGCCTTGCGAAACCAGATAAATCTATCGCTGTATTCACAAAAAGATTTCGCTAAGTAGTCGTCACAAGTCTCATAACAAGTTTTTTTCAAAAAGTTCACATCAAAAAGCCCAACAAATAATCACGCATTGCTATTATTTCTAAACTCTATTTACACATAGTATAAATTGTACTAATACCGTCCACCACAAATCGAATAACGTCCGAACCGTAATGGCGTACGGGCTGATTTAATTTCATTACCTATTTTATTGTAGCGACCGCAAACACTTCATGATGTTGCCTGCATTGTCACACAACATTATGTACGGATATATTTTATTATCCAGTTTAATAAGCCAATGAACGACGTAAAATATCATTTGCAATAAGGCTGCGGTACATTTTGTGGATGTGCTCTCATTAAAAATTGTTAATTAATGTAAATTGTGAATGAATCATTGTTAATGACGTTTATGCGATATTACTGAAATGATTACTGTTTTTTGATAGTTATGTTTGTTAACGCATTATTAATTATTGGTATAATATAAGACCTATAATTGCAGTTATTGTATAATATGTTATTAACCAAAGTACCTACATATTATACCACACCTCGGACACTCCATACAAAATTACCGTTTTGACAGTCACACTATAGAGACTGCAAATGTCTGTGTTAACGCTTTATGGTTGGCATAATTATGACTAGCGTAAAAAATAGCGTTTTTCTGATGAAATACAACCATAAACAGCACAATACCTAACCATTTTCTACGAAAAACGATAATCACAAATCCAAAATAATAAAATTAATTTAAGTCAATTTGATTAATGTTGTCAATCTTCGTTGCGTATCGTCCTTGCAGAAAAATGTGGCCCATTTTTAGTCTGATCGTGCGGGGTGAGGTAAGTGTTTAATTTTGACGGGAGGCGGAGAGTGTCCGTTCTGTAGCGTTTAGCTACTACATATTATGTATTCTGTGATTATACAATATTTGCAATGTCAAATTCATTTTTATATCGAGAAATAAATGTATTAGAGAATATATTAAAATATAAAATACGAACGCATGCAATTCGCGAAGCAGATGTCATCTCTATAATATTTATATTAAACATAAACATGAAATATAAACATGGGAATATTTATTTTGAGCAGCGATGCATATCCATTGCTTAGTCGAGTTCGGAATATGGAGTACTTATAAATTTTCAACGATTTTTCCATACTCCTGTCTTTTAAAACATATCCAATATAAAAATATAAAAGCTCGTGCGTCATGTGAGAATATTTTCTTAAGATTGTTATTTAAAATGTAATGCAATAGTCAAATAGTAGCATATGCAAAGTACAATGAATGGTTTTAAAAATATATTTTAAAGAGCAATAATAATTTATCTTAGTTGAAAACAATACAACGGCCATATTGGCTCATTTTAAGCTACCTTACCAAAATGGGACGAAAATATTTCAGTGTGGATTTCGATTTCACATAAAAGTGAACAAATACTGATATGAAATACAATTTTACTTTTGAGATTATAATATATAATCTGGATAGGAATGATTCGCAGAGAAAAGCATTCATCATTCGAGCTGTCTGCTCTGTGCTGCACTTTATTATACTAATATTATAAATGGGAAGTTACAGCGAATACATCGACGCTATACTACAATACATCTTCGAACATACTTTAAAGCATGTTTATTGGTTTTCTTTAACAGACGTTCTTGTATGATAAAAGTAAATCTCGGAGAATAAAAAAAAATCGTCCAATCACCAGATAATATAGTTATATTAACACTAAACAGTACAGTTTTGTTAATTGTATAGTTAAGACTTATTGATTGTTTATCATCTTCTAATTGTAAATATTTCCGAGAAAACATCTCAATTATTTCCATATAAACGAGCAAGAAAATCATTGGAATTCCCGTATGTTTATCATCAAACAATAATCCAAGGAAAGTTCCGTTAAATGTTCGCAAATATGTGAAAATAAGGGAATTTTAATTAAATCCAATTACTTAATGATCACCGGTGAAGGCGGGTATAAATCTTTAATGCAATCCAAATTCAATTACTACGGTTTACTTTACGTAATGGGCGGCCCTTTGTCGCTACGAGTTGATTTAATTCGTGTTCGTTTGGACATAGAATTGTAGCAATTGAGTGGACTTTAAAATCATTCGTGTCTATCTTGGGTAAAATCAAACTGGAATCTGTAATATCCACTAGAATGTAAATTGTAGAGCTTTAATGAAACATCTCTCAATGTACCTGAAACATAAAAAGGCACTTAGTAAGGAAATAACAGTAATTAGTACGTTAATTACTTAGTAACGCAATAATGTCTTGTATAATTGCTCTCTAGTCTAAGGAATCTTGCAGCGAGTATACAGCGAGTATACAGCGAGTTCAAACAAAACTGAGAGCAATCCGTATCAAACATTTCGCTTCACTTTTTCTCTTTTCTTCTAAAGTGGCCTAGCTCTTTATATAATAATTTGAAGTTTCAAGATTATTATTTTTTAATTAACATACTAATCATCTGGCACGTGGCACTATATTTACGTATAGAGAATATTGGTAGCATAATTGCGTTAGATAATCTTACAATATAAATAGAAAGTATAATTAATTACATTGCAGCTTGAGTTTGAGTCTGAAAAAGCTCTCACTTGGCAACATTGTATCTTCTCATTGAGTTTTATTACAAACTTCAGCAATGTATTAAATGTCACGTCCACCTTACGTAAATGTCCAATCAAAAACTCGCTCAAAAATTGTTTACATTAAACTTGACCAACTCCGGTTAATTTGTGCGCATATTTGGTCATAGCGAGACTTCGGGAATAACATTGTGGCAAAATGAGATTTGTTTTATCTTCCATACGAAAAGTTTCGCGGAGACCGTGTTCCGACACGTTCGCAACACAAACAAGAGAAATAAGCGGTCGAAAATTGCGTCTCTTTATTACAAGGGTTTCCTGAACTTTCTTTTATGAAATCTCCGCGATGGCAATTTAAATACGACTATCTTACTGTAGCTGAGTGTTGACTGTAAAAGTAATAGATTTTTTTTTCATTTAGAGAGTGTGAGTGATTTTTTATAAACTCGTTATTGCGCTTGATTGTTTTCTTTTTGAAAATTTGATGCTAAGTGAGTCTAGAGTAATTAATTCAGTCAACTACATTTTTTATTATCATGCAGTTTTTTTAAATACGTATACGTATTTTTTTATATACGTAATACAACTTAGTGAAAAGGACTCAGAAAACGAAAAGAAAAGCAAAAAGAAAATCGTCGTACAACTAGATGATAAATATTATAAAAAATGATGGTGAACTCTTAAAGAAGAACTAATTTTCGGCCATGGATATTCATAAATTCATTACAACATTTTAGGCGATAAATTCGCTGTGAAATATCTTAATTGATATAATTAATCTAATAAAATAATCGGAATTATTAAACTCGCCAAGTAACATCAACAGTTTTATAACTTCTTTATTACTTCGAAACTCGATTTACTGAGAAAAATGGTCCAAGTTTACTAGTTCTAGATGAATGGAGCTTAAATCTTATTAGCGATATTACGTTAAATGCTGTTTTCCCTTGGCTCTTTCTTACTATCCTTGTAAGAATTATATTTACTTTTGTTTCAGCGTATTATGACAAATAAACTGCAATCATTATTACTAAGTGTATTAGTATATATATAGTTATAAGGCATGCCTTACAGTTATATATATATTTACGTTACGTTACGTTATGATATATATGTATTTACGTTTTAAGACAGTTATTTGCACTTTCATACCACATGACTGAACCAATTTTGTTTAATTTTAGCATAGAGTTGAACATCAAAAGGGTACTATTTATCTCAAAAACGCTAGGGGGATTTCATATGGGAAAAGGCAATTATGCAATAATTTTCGAGCGCATGCGAGGAGAGATAACAAAATAAATGAAAATTTTATTCATATTACTGGTCTTAACAATAATATTTTGCAAATGTATTAAAAAGCAACCAGCTGTATTTTTCTTTATCTAAAATAAATTATTATTTTAATCAATCATTTTTTTAAATTCCAAATTTTAATAGTTAAAATAATAAAAACAAATACAATATTATTCAGCAAAAATCTTAGAGTATGATATATATTTTTGTCACACAGACTCATTCTTCTCGACTCGTTTTCATTGAATAAATATGATATGATAATTTCCAATTACTAAGTAGTTGATCTTAGATCAATAGATAAACTAGTGTAGTTCTATTCAAGTTATGTTACGGTTCAAAGGCGTCACATGTATGTTGTTTCAAATATAATTTCTGAACTTTTGCCTCGGGTCGTATATGAATAAATATGAAGTTGGTATATTTGTTTGATTCCTCGTATTTTTCTATGATAGAGTGATAAAGTTTCTGTATTTACATTCAAGTAGGTAGATTTGAGTTTCGTTGGTGAAAACTTTTTGACGTTAAAATAATGGAAGTTAATTTCTCGTAATATAGGTACTACCTACCTTTCTGGAGATTGATAATTTGATTTAGAAGCGATTTGACATTTTAAATAGTTTACTTGTTATTTATTAGAAAAGGCCATCGAAATATATGTTAATAAGAGATATAATAAAAAATATGAAAGATATATAAAAATATGTGTATAGAAATTGATTCTCTAATTTTAGATGTTACTATAGATTAAAATCTGTCCATAATAAAAGTTTAGTATTTTTTGGACATACTAGCTAGCTATTTTTAAACCATTTTATGTTAGAATGTTTTACCGTTAAGCTGATTACGAAGCATAATTTCTATAAAACATTGTCGCTTGATTTTAATTAAAATCGTTATTTGTATTCAAAGAAAATACCTCGAAACTTTTCCATCCAATCCAATTAAGCTGATAGAAGATAAACCACGAATTTTTTCAAACTCAAATATAATTTTCACGATTAATTCTTTTACTTTGTTATTCTTTTTATGCAATAATTTTAAGTAGGTAAATTTATTATTATAATTATGTATGTTTTTACGCATTATTGTTAAAAGTTACAAATGAAAATCAAAATTGTCTTCTACATAGTCTTGTTTGTACAATATGCTGCATTCAATTCTAAGAAATTCATGAAAATTATGTACAGTGTATCCATTTCTGATGAACAGTTTGCATTTAGATTGACGACTTACTTGAAGGAACTGAAACTACACCATGCCATCCATTTTAATGTTAGTGAAAAATGGCAAAAATACGATACGAGTTCTTTTTTTATAGTCGGTGAAAGATTATGCGAATGTTTGTTTTCACAGCTAAACCTCAGTGTCAATTTGAATGATTTTTATAATAATTGCAAATCATACGTTTTAAGGTAATTCTTTGATCTACAATTTCCAGCATACATTTGCATATATTGCCCATGCTATTACTACATTTTAATATTGATAATTTAATGCCATTAATTTTAATTATGTTTTGATAGAATCTAATGGACGAAAAAACACTAGTTGAATAAAGCTTCTGCACTATTTTATCTTAATTACGAGGGAAATCCAACATGAAAGGAACAAGTAGGAATAATCACACGCCGACGCCAACTGAATCATAATTAGACGACAACATAGTGCGGTGTTTTCCATACTCGACTTGATTTTCTGATGCTGATAATATTATTATTATCGTTATTTGGTTTCGGCATCTTTGATCATCGTTGTTCAGATTATTGTATAAAGAGTATATTTTATGTACGCAATAAAACATGTTTGAGAGGGATAGTTATTTACAGGTTACAATCTCGTAGTGTTCAAATAATGCTTCACTAAAACTGTGACCAAACTCTAGGTAATTAATGATGACCAAATTGGACTAAATATTATAAAAACCTCAATTAAGTAACTACATTATCCTCAAAAACTTATGCTAATTCGAAATGGAATGACTATGAAAATTTCATCTACACCGATATTATATGAAGAAAAATAATATTTAAATAGCAACATTGTCGCACGGTCGAGTATGCACACCAAATATAGTGAGGGATGTAAAGCATAGCTGCGTTATAACATTAAATATATTCACGATCTCTCTAATGAATACTATTGTCAGCTCCGGAATCGTGTTACTGTGTCCTCATTAAAACATGACAATACCAACGTCGCGTTGAGACCAATTACCTTACCTTTTGGTCACGCTCCGGTGATTCCCTTTGATGTATTGAAAATAACTTTTTATTTTCGTGATCTGCTTTGTTCATAATGACGTAGGTATTCATTTGAGATAGTACGGGTACCTACGTGAGTGTTAAATTACT
>CAJQZN010045409.1:0-11812 GCA_907164685.1 Colias eurytheme
TTGCATGCTATGCCTTCAAGCCACACCTCCGCGCCCGTCAGAGTGGGAAGCGTGAGGTTTTTCGTTACGCAATTTCTGGATTCGGTCCCCGCGCTCAAGGCCCGCGATAAAAGCTATGCAATAGCTTAAAAACAGATAATAATTATATACTACCAGCTGTCGCCTGTCCATAAATCTGACCGTGGAAAAAACAGTGAATAAAAATTTTACGTAGTATTGTAGTAAATTAAGAATTAAAATTCAAATTATTTATTGCAAACCGATACATTTTTACATATTGGCAACCTTATGCAGGTATTGCAATACAATCATATTATATTAAAATTACATCATATTATCATATACATTTAAATTTTCCAATAATCAGATTACAAAAATAACAATTATAATAGAATTAATGTTTCTGTAACCGTGTCCGTTATAATCTTTGAATAATCTGCTAAAATAAAACAGGAATTAATTTTTTTTCTTGTCACGACTGACACACGCTCTTAAAAATAAATAATATAAAAAAAGTTATGAACCCTTCGGCTCCTGAACTAATTTAATACTGTGCCGTTAAAATCGAAATTACATTCAATGTACAACTACCCCTAAAAACCTTACATACAAATAAACCCAACTCAACCCAGTCTCCCCCCACTCACCATCGAGTAGATCCTTCCTCACGGCCAGCACGAGCTGGTACCTGGTGAGTTCCTCCTGAAGCTGCGCCGGCTCCGGCGGGTAGAACTTCACCGCGAAACGCACGTACCACGGCTCGTCTGGAATACATTATTGAGGGTATATTGTTAGATTGTTAATGGTAATATATACATGAAAAAAAATAAAGAGATTGTGAAATTTCGTTATGTGTAAAGCCATCAGATGTGAAATAAAACAAACCCTATATGCAATAGATAAAATTATTAACCCATTGACCACCGAGCGGCCCGATCGGGCCGAGACACAATAGATTTTCTATTGTGTCTGTGATCCGAGGAATGACGGATTAAATTACTTTAAATAAATGTTTCTATTTTTTTGCAATTAAATTCATATTTACAATAAGTCGGTCATTACAATTTATAAGCATAAAGATACACTGTGAAAATGCATAACAATTACCAAAACAACAACATAGAAAAGTGCTTATGGTGTCTTAGAATGTTATAAAAGCAGATTCAAATTTAACTACAACGCACCGGTAGCATTAACTTGTACTATAGCACAACGGCGGCACTAACTACTTCAACACATGACGGCGGAACTACACTGTTGTCTCCAACGGCGGCACAACTTCAACTATGAAATCTGTTTATAAACATACGTTTTATCATCTTAGAGACGCGTTTCTCCGGGTCGATCCACGCCCTGGGGTCCCCTCGGTCTTCGAACAGCAGCCCAAAGTAGTCCTTCTCTTCGAGATTCAGTTCGGCGCAAACTTTCTCCTGGAGCTCGTGCCCTCGAATTTTTCTCTGTAAAGTTAAAATTGTTTCGATTATAATATAATAAGTTTATTAATATTTATATTATATTTTGTCTGAGTACTGATTTATCCGTACACAGACACGATTTTAGAAGTCGTGCCTAAAAAATGGAATTGAAAACTTTCCATCAATTAAATTGCAATAGTCAGTCAGTCAGTCATACTCACATCCACATCCAGCGCCATCACGGAGCCGTCCAGCAGCTCCACGTTGACCCGCGCGAGGTTGCCGCGCCGCTTCGGCGACTCCTTGTCCTTCGGCTTCTTGTCATCCTTGCCATCCTTGGCGTCTTTGCCATCCTTCGCCACGCCCTCCGGCATTGTGCCGCTCTTCCTTCAACACCTGGAAAGATACAAAGTTAACGGTTAAAATGACAATTCTACAATTAACAAACCTTTAACAAACATTCTGAATTTTGCCTTAAATTGTTTTTTTTAAGCAGTCTTAAATATGATTGTTTGATTACGATGAATGAGTAATAATCCTTCCGAATTCAAATAACATATCGTTTTACCTCCCCAAATAATATACTGCGTATTTTTAATTCGACGTAACAAAGCTAGATGTAGGAATATTCTGCATGGTACAAGACCAAATATTAATAAAAAAACTTGTACTGAATGTTTAGTTATGTCAAAACATCATAAAGGAATATAATATTATGTAAAAGATGACACGCACGATAAGTTAACCAATTTGGTTTTGAACAGGAAATCTGACAAAGGAAAGATATAAAGACAGGCATTTCCTGTATATTATCACTCTTTATCCTCATATATTAACGATAAAAAAATAATAACAATGTAGTGTTATGTATTCGAAAATTTATTTGAAGAAATGAGCATTTCAAGTTTATGAAAAGTCTGAAAGCGCAAAAATTGTCCCTCTATTTATTTATGCAACTTTTAGACTATACGGCTACACTAATTTTAACAAAATTATCGATTTTCCTTTAAATAATTTGCAATGGTACATTTGCTATCCTAATTCCCAACCAAAGTAAATGTCTCACATCAACTCCCACATCTTTATTCGCAAACATTATTAAAGTAATTATCAAAACAAGCATAGAAAATTATCATGTCATGAACGGTAAATAACCACTTTGTAAATAACGGTTTCAAATGTTGTCTAAACTGTTAACAAGCAATTATTTAATTCGAGACGTTCAATTAAATACGTATACAGTATAATTTACGTATGTGGTTGAATAAAAGTTAATAACGGTTTATAATTATTATTATAGACCTAATTAATAATTCTACACCGTAATGACTTTTGTAAAATTGTTACATTATAAATTTTCATAAAACACCCTTGATTTTATCGAAGTTCCGAAGAACAAAAGAATCTTAAATTATCTGCAACTTTTAATGGTGATACAACGTTATCTTTCAATTACAATCAACATAACACCACTAGAACCGAGATACCATTGACCTATACTATATTTCAAAATTATAAATACTCCAAATTTCCCCGGTTAGTTCCTAATCCAATAATGTAATATTACCAAAAATCGTTAAAGGTGAACAACAAATTCAAACAGATAATACAGAACAATTCACACATCCAAGCTCAGAATAACAAAATTCCAGTGCTCATATCTAATAAACATTGCAATTTAATGTACCTTTAATACACTCCAAGTCTCCAAGCAAAGTGTCGTACGTGACCGACAATAAATAAACCAATAAATTGATTACACACATTACATGAGCCATTGTGTTCCTATTTGGGACCATCACTCGAAAGAATATGAATGACAATAGGCTCTGTACGGCCTAATCTATTGTTAGCATGCTAGATGCTAATGTTCAATTATGCCTCTTCAGTTATTATAACATTTATCTTCTAATATATAAAATTCTCGTGTCTCAAAGTTAGTTACCATACTCCTCCGAAACTGCTTGACCGATCTCATGAAATTTTGTGTGCATATCGGGTAGATCTGAGAATCGGACATCTTTTTTTATGCACCTAAGATATCAAAGGTAAGGCAGAGCAACGTTTGCTGCAGCTAGTAAGCTATAAAAATCTGAAGAGACGGAGATTTTACAACTTTTGTCAATTGCTGAATTAAACCATTCATAATGTAGGTAAGTAGAGAACATCTGGAATAAATATTACACAAAGGAATAAAACGAAATGTAATATTATGTTGGAATGGGAAAGTGATCCGTAGGGAATGATCTGAGTAAATAATATCCAGGACCAATATCCCGGATAACACAAGTAATTCTATACGAAAAGGAACGTATAACACGAACGTATAACGTATAACCAGGAAATACAAAATATAATATAATATAGAGTGTATATAAGCTATCGTTACAGGTAATTTCATAATTCGTGATAATGGTTTCAAAAGAAATGTAGCTGAGGACACAGACATCTGATAAAATTTCAAGTGGTCAGTTGAATCTATTTTAGGATTTTTAAAGCAATTGATAAAGACCTTTATTAAGAAAAATTGTGCAAAATTGGCGAATCAATTACTGGTAGTTAATAGTAGTTAACTTATTAACGCAATCAGTCACCACGTGACTCACTACATAGAAACCTCTTGTATTATCTATGTACATAATATATTGTTTTCATTCAACATTTTGATTCATTGAACATCTTCACATTGCCGAAGTCAAGTGGTTTAGCTTTTAGCCGTCTTGAATGAGCAAATTCATAATTTGTTGTCTAGCGGTTTAATGTGTTTTATTTTACGTAAGCGTTTTTCATTCAGAAATTTGCCACGGTCACTGTAAATGATACAGTAAAATAAATGTCATTTTTAACCTTCTATTCTATCTAAGTTTCTTTTACTGCGAACATGAAAATTTTAATTTAAATTCATGTTAATTAGCGACGACGATGAATACGATAATTTTGAATACGATAAAAGAGGTGATCTTTTTATCATTATAATTCATCCAGCGTTCACAAATTACTCCATTAAAATCTGAAATCAAATATGTAGTCAAATTTAAAGAACTATTTGACAATATTATTGATACGTTTTCCTTATCCCTTCTAACATCAAAAAGGACAATTCTCATGATCCCCACGTACCTTAAAACCCACTCGTTCCAAGCATTATGGTCACTTATGGTATGTGACCTCATGGCATTGGCAAGACGTGGCCTTAATAGACCAATTGACCGGCGACACCAGCCACGTCATCTTTTATTTCAGCAACATATAAACTACTTTAAATTTAAACGGATTTATATCCCTATTGATATGAAGTACCTTGTCATTTAGAGGGTCATCTTCTGACATGATTTAATATACTCCTATGCCATCAGTATCAGACTATTCAAAGATACTATAACAAATTGACAAAAAAATCAAAACAGGTAATAAGTAATTACGTCATTTCTTGACTTATGATAAAATATACTGCTTCATGAAAGAGTACCTAAGAATTTTTTAATATTCTAATTGAAAGGAAAACTCCTAAAAGCTTCTCTGTAAAGTACCTTTACATCACCGTTTGAGAGCGTATTCAATTACCGACTATTAGCAAAGTGCAGTAATTGACTTACTAGCCACATCGCCTCCGTTAAAGGCTTCCTTCAATGTTATTATTGATGAGAATTGATGAGCAAGATATTTTATAGATGACCCTATTCTCTATAGAATTATAAACGGACAAAATTCTAACCTTCTTTGAAACAACCAGTCCTTATTACTTCTCATATTTTTAAAAGGTCCATTTGATATATGCCTATAAAATAAATTCTACAGCAGAAAAGTTCAAAATTTTTTGACTGTTTGTAAACTACAATCAACGCGAACGTAGGAACACACATCATTTCACATCATCCAAACATCCAGATCAACATGACGCAATCTTGTCTACATTAACAGGATATTTCAAACAATAACCAGCCGAAATGTGGAATGCTCGATTGAGTTTCCTGCTTTAAACACTGACCGTGCTTCCGCTGCTTTTAGCGTGATGGACAAATTGCCATCTCAACTTGTTTATAATGTGATTTCCAATGAGTTTGATATGCAGATATAGAATAAAAGGGTTTGCGTAGAATCAACAAATAGTTTCAATGTTTGGTTGTGTAGCTTTGATGTTAATGATTTCCTATTGAAGTGAAGTTTAAGGAAAGTTGAAGTAAGGAAAGAGGAAAGATAATTTATTAAATTGAAGTTATTTTAAGACTACTACATATTCACACATACCTTTAATTCAATGAACACACCTATCCCATTATCATATTACCACAGATATTACATCATGTTATTCTTGAGTATAACATGGTTTAACGGTAATGAAGTGTCTACGGGGATTAGGATCGAACTGTCCCTATTTTCACCTTTTTACCGTGTGGAATAATACAAGGAAATCTCGTGAAAGGAATTTCAGTACCTAACCGCTCTTTGGTTAATGAAGAGATATTCCATATTATATTAGGTATTAAAAATATAACATCTAGACTAGGTAGTTAAATCAACACTTAAATGTAATACAATTTTGTATTCTAAAAAAAAACGTATTCTTTATTTCCTAGCATAGTTTGAGCTGAAACTACTCAGATTTTCAATGCAACAGCTTAAATATTAATTAGATGAATCATTGAAACAAATATAGAAATCGATCAATCGGATTTCCTTCCTGATTTCCTTCCTATAATGCAGATAGTCAATAAAATATGTAGGTTTATTGATACTACGAAGCTAATATAAGATGAACTATCAAATAATGAATTCAGACATGGGCGGTTGCCAGACTGCATCTAGGGTTTGATTTAATGTTCCTTTCGTGTCGTGGACATAGGCTACTTTTTATTGCGAAATATGTACCACGGGCGAAGCCGGGGCGGACCGCTAGTTTGTAATAAAATGAACAGATAAACAATTGAACAAAATCTAAAAAATTAAGGCATGACGCAAAAGCTACAGGGTACCCGGAAATAAATGCATCATTTACAATGTATTTCCCGAGATCTACACACTTTAAAACGTAGCTGTAGCCTCCATTTACTACATCAGATGAGATTGAACATTTTAAATATCTACCCACATATTCTTATATATAAAAATGAATCGCAAAATGTGTTGGTAAGCGCATAACTTGAGAACGGCTGAACCGATTTCGATAATTCTTTTTTTATTATATTCCTTGAAGTACGAAGATGGTTCTTATGTAGAGAAAACGTAAATATCTACCACGGGCGAAGCCGGGGCGGACCGCTAGTACTGATTTAAAATCCAGTCCAAAATAAAATGCCACATAAAAAATTCTCCCATCTCAATCCACAAACATAAACACTATATAAATGTTCACATGGCGAACTGCACAATGCGTTTCCGAGCGCAGTCAGGTGTGAAGCGTGTATAAAACGGTGGTGACGTCACACTATTGTTATAGTGTAATCGTTCAGTTGAACAGTATATTGTGCTTTAATATTAACTAGCAGGACTAGGTACCTACTGCTGTTTAATTGGTTTTTATTATCTATAGTAAAAAAGGCATGCAGATGACTTGTTATGTTTAGTATTCATCTCCGCCCAAACCACAGAATAGTTAATAGTACAGGTACTGGAATAACGTAATCTCACTGAACGCTTTATATATAGCCAAGTCAAACACACGCTTTTTACATCCAAAAAGACAAATTGGCCATAATCCCTTGTACCTATTAATTAAACGGATACTTTATAATATCGAACCAGAGCCAAAAAGAAATACAAACACACTGTTCGTCTCCAACAAAAATGAACCACAACACTATCAGTCACTACAAATTCTACCAGCATAACCAACTCACAAGGCAAATAAACAAAAATCCTTACAATAATATAGGCTACAGTTTACCAAACAGTTTGAAACATGCGACGATTACTCAAAGTAAATACCGTGAACCACAAAAATAATAAACAACCGACCACGTTATCTACGTCACAGGTAAAAAATCCAGGTCAATTGCTCGTATTACGATAATGGTATTACTGTGGGTATTACGCTAGTGCGTTCCTCCCTGGCTTCGTGCGTTTTGATAAAGTTAACTAACTTGTAACTGAAATGATACGAAGTGTTATCAGATTTTTTTATTTGTCTCTTCTGGTGTAGTTATTTATTATTATTTTGTCAGATGCCTTGATAAATCTATAGCATGTAAGGGAACTCTTTGAAGCTAGGCTAGGAGAAGTTTTATAGATATTTGCCTTAAAAAGTACGTTACAAAATATGTACGTCCACGTTCCAAATCATTAACCATATTATCTTCCCAATTCTCGTTGAAAAAATTCCGTGCTGAATCAATTACTGTTCACCATTTACAATATCCATAGAAAAGATCATAAATACATGTTTTAATCGAAGTAATGTAAATATGCAGATGATACAATAACTATGCGCGACGTACTTACACGAAGTAGTTGCAGTCATTGACATTACCACAATGCTTTTTGATCTCGAGCCGCGACTGTATAGCAAGCAATCAATACTATGGTACACCATTGTATTATTTTTTCATATGCGTATAAGTACAAACATTTTGAATGCTTCGAGCGTCTATCTACATGTTTGATTACCTGTGCATTTGAATATTGGAAAAATAATTCATTTCTGAGATGGAAGACGAGATATTACATTATTCTACCAAGCTTATTCGACAAAATTGTATGTAGTTAGCAATGTTAATTGCGTTTAAAATTCATTTGTACAAAATTATAATTTTCGTTCACTTATTTCTGAATTTGCTTTTTTAATTTGAATAGGCATTTAGACATAATAAAACATATACCATCTACATCTATACAATTCTAAATCATACAAGGTCGTTATTTTAGTTTACTATGTAATATAACAACTAAATATCGTAAACGCATCGTTTTACATAGACAATAACTCATAACTCATACTACACTCCATTCATAGTGCATTATTATGATTTATTACGAAATGTACGTCTACTGTTTTACTGGCATTTAATAAGTTTAGATGTTTTTGTTTAATATTAAAATCACATTTTTACTGAGCTTATGTTTCAATATAACATCATAAGATATATTATGGTCTTTCATAATATTTGTTTATGATATTTTATGAAAACCTTATTTGTTTGTAAGATTAGGATAAGATAATATGATCTTCACTTATAGCGAGACACGATTAGTATGAGCACAATAGAATATGAGAATACAAAGTTCCTTTTTCAAGAATTTTGGTTCAATCAATACTTACTACTATAACCAATACCTAATAATTTTTATTGCTTGAGAGGTTGTAAATAAAATAATCAAATCACATCACACAAACAACATAATAACATTAGCATTGTCTTCAAGACATTTACTTTAAATAATAACATCACGATAGATACCTAGGTAACCTTTTCCGCCAAGTATGTCCTTCGTTTTTCCTCATCTAATACGAAACATAAATATTGTAAGAAAAATATCGCTCCCTATAATATGAAGAATAAATTGTATACGAAAGTTTGTTTACGCTTTCGTATAGGTACTAGACATGTGCGCCGATGCTCATTTGACCGGCGGCGGCGTCTAGCATCTAATTGGCCGGCGGCGGCGGCGTCATCGGCGTAATCGGCGTGGATGGGGAAAATGAGTAAAATACGCCTAAATCTCCATTAAATTTCTTATTTATTTATATAATCTACATCAATATGGCACGTTTATTTGAGATCACACGTATAAAATCTAAATATTAATAACAAAAAAAACCTTTATGGCAACAATCAAAATCAGAAAAAAACAAGGAATTACGAGCAAAATAAAAATAACAAGTACAAACTATATGCAAATTGCACATTATTTTACCTTTTGTACTTGTTTTTTGCACATGTCATAATTGTCATGTATAAATATTATTCTATCGACTGAAGTAGGACTTAACCGTGACCTTTTAGCTGTAATTGTTAATCCTGCGACTGAAAAAACTCGCTCGCTTGGTGTGCTCGTGGCGGGAACGCTCATAATCGCCCTTACACAGTTAAACAGCCAAGGATAACTATTCTTCTTTTCTATCCAATAATGAAGTATGTTTCCGTCGAGCATATCCTTGGGGTCACATCCACTAAAATATTTCCAACATTCGGCCACTATAGGATCATCGTTACTAATACCAGTACCAGTTGTATACTTCTGGGACAAAGCCAAAAGAAAGTTCGATGAAGATGATGTGGACGGTTGAGTGATTAGAGCGGAAGAATCTGTCTCACTGTGCTCATTCGCCTTCTTTTCTTGTTGAATATCAGACTCCCTGACGTTTTCTCGCACAAATGCAGACATAAAGGAAACTCTCGTTTCCCCTTTTTCCTCGAGGTATTTGTCAATTACCGACATTCCTTGGAAACGGCAATCAAGAAGAGCTGCCGCGATTGTCAATTTATCGATAGGAAAACGGTGATTTAATTTCGCCAGCATGTTTCTCTTCATGCGGGTCATTACAAGAACTTCGTCGTCCTCCGATTGTTTCAATGCTTGTTCCACTTCGCACCTAAAAACCAGTGCAACATTGATTGTGACTGAGTTTGAAGCACTCATAATATTAACGGCATTCCGAAAATTTTTCAAAAATTTTATTAAATCTCCCAGTAGTTTCCACTCGGAGTCATCAATTTTTAAATCAGATTTGTTCAGTCTGACGAGGAGTCTGTGAACAGGGTTTCGGTTGCATTTGTTATATAAACTTTCCAACATCACGAGTATGCTATGCCATCGAGTTGGAGTAGCCGTTTTTATTGAAGTTACAGAAAAGGTATTTGTATTTTCATCAGGTTCCTCAGATTCGTCATAGACAGGGATTATCTCATCTAAATCAACTACATCTCCAGCTTCATCAATATCAATCAATAAGCGTCTCTGTTCTTCATCTGCATCTTTTTTAAGTTCAGGAAGTTTGTACCTTAGACTTTTCACAATTTTCTTGCACTTAGTAACGATATTGTTTATTTCTGGTGTACTTTTTACTCCATCCTGTACAACAAGGTTATGAAGACCGTGGCCAAGGCAAAAATGTGAGTCCATATTATCCGATAATGACACTGCTCTTTTAACATTCGAACCACAGTCAGTTACCATGACCGTTTTCTTCTCTTCAAGTTCGTATTCAATTAGTAACTCTTGTATATGTTCTTTAATTTTTTCTCCTGTCTTTTTTCCTTCTATAATTTGAGTAGCCAGAGTCACACTTTCGAAATCAAGGAAAGAACTTAGAAAATGTAATGTCAGCGTTATATAATTATTTCTTTGGAAAGCATCGCTCCACAAGTCCGTCGTTAACGCTACACATCGAGGACTAGTTTTCTTTATCAAATCTTTAATGTGTGTCTTCATACTATCGTATACGTCTTCTAAAGCCGTCCTGGAAATAGTAGTTCGGCTAGGCAGATCTTCTTTTTTAAGAATCACATTATACTTTAAGAAAAAGTCAATCATTGCCTGATCAGATACCATATCAAACGGTAGCAATGATCTACATATCCACAAAGTCAGATCTCGCGCAAAAAGCCATTTTTTATTTGAATCAATCGATTGACTGGTATCTGACTTTTTAGGACGAGTTTTGTCGAAAAATGTAGTTATTCTTTGACTACTTCCACTAGCTTTTTCGGGTTCTTTTAAATTATGTTCGTCCCTTAGATGACGAGAAAGATTTCCTGTGCTTACTTTTGCACTGTAAGATTTTATTTTACAGCTGAAATAAAAATTAAAAAAAGCGTTAAACAAAACAGGCGTATTAGTTGAAATAGGTATTAAACGCAAAAACAAAGATTCTGTGTAGGTAGGTAAAGTAGGTAAAAATTTATTTACATCACCATAAGCCCTATAATGATAGGACTACAATGATTGGCTATGGCAAAAAAAAAAACGATAGCCAACATCACCCAACTGATAGCATGCCAGCCATGCAATGCAAGTTTATTACAAAATGCAAACTACAAACAAAACGCACATAAACTAACCTCAAAATAAATTTATTTTCTTAGAGCTACATAATAAAAAAAAAGTTATCTTACCATCCCATAGGATCGTCTTCATTTTTTTCTTGGGCCTCTGAAATGCACTGGGAGCAGAATACATTGTCTGGTAAGACGGACTTCTTCTTGCCATCTTTTTCAATAAGTAACGTACCAAAGTACTTCCAACTGTGACTGTTTTTCGAGGACGAATAGAGTGTTTTTACGGAAAAATGTTTTATTTTGATTTTCTGTATCGAATTCCGATCTAAGTTGTCGGTCATTTTCTCACAGTTTATGATTTAAAATCAGAAAAGAACGAAAATATCCAATTCTCAGTTGTTTTGCGCAGAGTAGACTGTTCTAAACTTTTGCGCCTTACAATTTTTTAAAAACAAATTTCAT
>CAJQZN010045409.1:14812-31639 GCA_907164685.1 Colias eurytheme
CGGATATTTTCCGGACATTTTCACGCATTTTCCGGATATTTTCCAGGCATTTTCCACGGTTTTTCCGGAATTTTCCACGCATTTTCCGGATATTTTCCAGACATTTTCCGGTTATTACCCGGGAATTTCCCAGGAATTTTCCGGGGATTTTCCGAGCATTTTCCACGCTTCTCCCGGACATTTTCACGCATTTTCTGGTTATTATCCGGGAATTTCCCAGGAATTTTCCGGGGATTTTCCGAGCATTTTCCACGCTTCTCCCGGACATTTTCACGCAAATTCCGGATATTTTCCGGACATTTTCACGCATTTTCCGGATATTTTCCAGGGATTTTCCAGGCATTTTCCACGGTTTTTCCGGAATTTTCCACGCATTTTCCGGATATTTTCCAGACATTTTCCGGTTATTATCCGGGAATTTCCCAGGAATTTTCCAGGGATTTTCCAGGCATTTTCCACGGTTTTTCCGGAAATTTCCACGCATTTTCCGGATATTTTGCAGACATTTCCCAGGCATTCTCCGGTTATTTTCCGGGAATTTCCCAGGCGTTTTCCGGGGATTTTCCGAGCATTTTCCGGGGATTTCCCGGGGATTTTCCGAGCATTTACAGGCTATGTCAGGGAAATGTCCGGAAAATGCCCGGTAAATATCTGGAACATGCGTGAAAATTTCCGGAAAAACGTGGAAAACGTCACTTCAAATTTGCGAAGTAATTAAAGCAGAAAACCAAAAAAAGAAAAAGAAAGCTAAAATCTTTCATATTAAATGTATATGGGATATTCATATTTCATACTTAATGTATGGGAGGGTTTAAAGATAATTTTATTGATATTTCTCGATTTATTTTTAAAAATTTATTACCGCTATTTTACTCATTAGGTTAAGTACTTTCGATATCAGTTTAAAGTTTTTTGTTATCTGTAATACTTACGGAAAAATCGCCTGTGCACACTTAAAGATTACACCCTGTATAATTAAGAGATAAATAAACATTCTGAAACCGTAAACAATAAAGTTATTCATATTTATCATTATAACATTTATAAACTACCCGCCGTTCAACATTTAAAAAAGGTTTTAAACACGCTTAGAAACAGATAATTTTTCCTCTCTAAGTTAAATGATACCCGTTCTAACAAATCCATCACAAAACCACAAATAATACACAATAACACCGACCTTGCCTTTTCTCGTGTGATGGACCACTCCCCAACAACACACATAGTGATACAATAGTGCTATTACGATTTATTGGCGGTACTTGTGTCGAGCCCTGTTTACTTTTGGGGTTAAAGTAAAGGGACGGACGGTTACCGTCTCATGTCTTTTTGGTTAGGAACATCCATACAATGACTTTTGGCGTGCTTGACATTACAGAAAGTTAAACACGTTGTTATATGTATTTAGTTTTTAAATTACATCATATTAATATGCATTTTACTTTAGGTACCTTTCTAAATATTGCACATTAAACAAGCCATATATTATCATTTTAAGCATGGTTATCGGAAGAATTAACGATAATATTATGTTATCTAGAGAATATCTGTAAGTCGAACAAAATTGACTTCTATTTAAAAAAAGTCGTCCAAGTACCTAACTACATTTACTACAAGATGTACCTACTTACATTAAGAGGTTAAATAATTAAATTAAGAACTTAACCCTAGAAATTTATCTCTGCAAAATACACCATAAATATTTTTAAAACCTCCCAATACAGAAATCTAATAGCCCAATACCCAGCACATATCATTACCCTAAACATGATCCACGACTAGCCAATCGATACAATACATAACCACAAAACCAAAACTTCCAATCCACGACCCGGGCGACCGCAGCACGCACCACTTTCACTCAACTCTCACTCAAATTGCGTAACAAAAAAACCTCAACAAAGCCTCAAACGTTAAGATTTCGTAATTGCATCTCTACACGTGTCAGCGGAAACAATTTTCGGAGTGCTTCCCTCGTCTGTGAACTCGACTTGGCTAATGACACGAATTTCTCACACTTTATTTAATAAGCTTCTGCTTTTCTTATTCTTATTTCATACCGTCTTCCTAATTTTTCACAAGTTATTGTATACCAGACGAAATGATTGTATACCAGATTACATATTGTATTATCCTACTTTTGCCGACTGCACCCACCCACTGCTAAAGAGTATCATAATAGATGTAGTTCGTTTGATTCGAAGATAAAACTACTAAATTCGTTTTCATAGAACCAAGACAGCCTATATAATATATAGATAACCTCCGTTGCACTAGTGTCTCAAGAAGTTCATCAAAAACACCTATAAACACGTTTTCACATCTCCCGTTACTTTCATAACTCATAATCCAACACCAAACCACACACTCGATTTCATATAATTCAAACTTGACCTCTAGTCCTTCATCTATCAAAACTCTAGTGCACAGGAAACCGATAAAACCATATTGCATTGTAGACCTGTAGAAGCACCCAATGAAGACACTGGCGACAGTCTCGTGAAAACAACACGTTGGAACTGATCCAAATGTATCATTATATCAAATTACTCACGTTTTGTTTTCACTGGAAAACACTTCATTCTCCATCTAGATTTATTGAAAAAACATGTTTATGATTCAGGTAATTTGGCAACGAGTGCAAGTTTCCGGCTAGTTTACCTTACGGGACATTTTTGTTGAAAAATGTGTTTGGAAATGTCGGAATAGGAGTAAATTTATATCATTCGTCAAGTGCAAGTGATTAATAATTGTCAATCGTCTTTTAGTTGGACGATGTAGCCATAAAATTGAATAAACTACGGAGATTTATTATTTCTATCTTCATTAATGGTTCGGAGCTATTGTGGACTTTCGTATGTAATGGGAGTTGAATATACATTTTGACAATATGACAATTTGATTACTGTAAAATGTAAACAAGAGTCTTAGCCATCAGTATTTAATAAAGTCCATTTTTTTATGGAACAAATAAATTCATTTCAATCAAATGAATTGCTCCTCTAATTAAAGGCAATTATAGAATCAATCGTATATAGTCATACCGCATAGTTTAAGGCCGTAAACGGTAATATTGAAGTATGTGAATTGTGGCACATGTCATCGAACTTCTTCATTGTGGGTCAAGGCAATTCCGTTATTGTTTCTCCTTAGCTATTGGAAGAAAATTTAGAATTACCAAATATCAGTTTCTGATCGATAACTTTAAAATATTTGTCTGAATTATTTGCTTAATGTTGTGGTTATGATGTCTATTCAAGACTGCTTTTTCGAAGGCATTTCTTTAATTACAAAGATCAAATTTAGATACCTACGTGTTCCAACAGCCATTTCCGCATCAGCTACAAAATATAAACCCCCTGTTTAGATTGTAGCATACCTAACATAATATGCTCTACACGCCGCACAATAATCAAAATTCAAAAGAACCGAAAGAAATTCAAACACAAAACAAAACATAACAAACAAACAGACGAAAGATCAATAGTAATGTCCCTGGCATCGAGCCAGCCAGGTTCACTGACACCTTATCTAGCCTACCTGTTGTATCTGGCTGTAGCTAAATACTTGCCGTGTTTGAGCTTCGAGTATTATTAGATTCTACTAAACATTTCCTCAAATTATTACTTTATCGCGATTAAACTGATCGTGAAGACAATAAAAATAATATGTGGAGCATTATAGGCGATAATAATATATATGTAGATAGGTTGCCAAATGAATTACATAATTCCATTAGGCAGGAAAGAACAGTCATTTGTTATGTGGTAAGTGGGATACTGAATTAAAACCATATTTCCATTAGTAATTTTAATTGTAATGCTAATATGAAGTGGTAATTGAAATGCAGTTATTACAATGGTTTGAAAGACCTTAACTGTAACATACACACCCTACGAAACAGGCAGTTAATTACCCGCAGAAAATTCGAAATTTCTACTAGAAGCACTCAGTTACAAACAACACAATGAATCTCATGAGCAAAAACAGCCTGTAAAACTCGTTTAAACCACAACTTTAGTAATCAAATTGTAGATCAATTTTTCAAAACAATCAAATCTTTACAATATCAATTGACATGTCCAATCACAATCCCAATAGGTCAGCACCAATAAATCAATCGATCACAGCTCATTGAGCTCCGAGCCATCAGGTCAACTGCAGTTAGTTCCGTTCAGGTCACCTGGGAGCAGCCAGGCGCCAGATGCACCTCGATCGATCCCGGATCCCACGTATGTAGGTCATCCGGGCCGAACTAGCTCAGATTGTGCGTTTACAAACTGTCAGATCAATGTAGATAACCTAGATTTTTAAATAAAACTTGTACGGAATATCACGGATCTTCCTACAGCTACACGTGGAACGTTTTACTTTTATTACGTATTACTTTTATTACGTTTATTTCTCCCAATCGTATCCTTTTCAAGACTCCAACGTTGCCTTGGCGACACTTCGTTATGTAAATCATTACTGAGCCTATCTTTCGATTTATTTTTGTGATTGTGTACATCTTCAGCGTTTATATCTGCTTTCTCGTAACTTCTTATTTCTTTGAGAATAATATATATCGGTCTATTTTCCGACTGACCGTCCATCAAGTTAATTTTAAAAGATATTATCGTATAACGTACCAACTAAAGTGAAACTGTCATTGCACGGTTATTCCTCACTTCAGAAACAACACGAAACTTGATACCTTCAAATTTGTATTATTTAATAAGGTTAAATAGGCCAACATTCACGAATTAAAGACCAACCACGGAGCAATTTGCTTCATTAATTTATAAACATTCTAACACAGTTGGGCATAATAGTCCAATTGGGTTAAAAGCTTACGGACTAAACTAATTAAGCTTAGCTAAAATTCACAGAAGCGACTCCAAAACCAAATCAAAACATAATAAATTAGCAAGGAGCTAAATAAAGCAAATACATTTGTGCTTTCTAAACTAATTGAGCATACATTTAGGGACTTAATGCATCACTTTCGTGATGCTATTTTTATTTCTTGCATATAAATAAATCAGCATGTAATGGTTTCAATGCAGGTAAAAAGCAATTTTAGTGCAATGAAATAACTGTGAATGTTTTTTTCATCTTTTGTCTTATAACATACAATTTCCTTTGAAATACATTTTTACTTAAAGCTGCAAGGTAACAATTTAAATCATAGCCGTTCGCTGTAGCTCATTATGTTATACTATTGTCACGTTTTTTAATAATTTTAATCATAGATTAACTTAGAAACTGGTAATGCAAGTATTTATGCCTGTTAGTTGCTTATTTACTATTGGTCTAGCATAATTGCGAGTCTATCCACTGTACGTATTATGTTTCAGATAAACTTGAACAAACGTCAACAGCAAAGTACAATTGATCCTGGATAACTTCAATAAGCGTATGCCTTTAGATGGGATATTACCTCATATACAATTCTGAACTAAAAACCAAATCACCTCCCAATTAATGAACACCTAAAAACTTCCCTTTTCGAGCAGTACATTGACCCTCCGTACCTCATTAGACCATTTTCCAAGCGCTCTCCAATATAGGTTAGGGGGTATAAAACAATAGCGCGTGATAAGTAGATAGTTGATACGGATCAGAACCCTCTAAAGGGCCATAGAAATCCTGAACTGCGTCATCAGCTATTGCGTAACGGGGTTTTATAAAACCGGTATTATATGGCTCTTTTATTGAGGACACTTGGAGAAAATTGTAAAAGATAATCTCTGCAAAGTAGGTAGGGGAATTAAGACCTTTATAACGATTGTAAAACCATCGACTATATTTATTTAACGAAATTTAACAGCCCAGAAATTATTATTACGGTTGTATTTCAAAGAAAAATGACAAAAATAGTCTACTGACATTTATTCCTTCCAATGAATATCTATTATTAATATTACAAACATAAAATGCCTATTACCATAACACCTTCATCAAAAATCAAGATTACTACCTACTTGCTAGGTTTCTTTCTGTATCATAAAACAACAATCTCATAAAATTAACAACAGTTTCCAGTTCAATTAACCACCCTTACCAATGACCATCTCAGCAAAAACTTAACAATTTTCTACCACCTTCCAACTCGAGCATCTCCCTAGCATCTTCATAAGAGGAGACGTTACAAAGACAAGACTACCAGTAGGTATAAAAGGAAGCGTAAAAAAAGACATGACTACCAGATTTACACCCTGAGCACCCTCCGCTTGATCAATAGACGGTACGTGACTCGGGCCGATCTGCCGGCCGTGACGTCACCATGTGCCGCTGAAGACTTACGATGTAAGGAATACCGTGAGGAGCAGATTTTTGTCGAACATCAAGCTTTAGTGATTGATTTTTCTCACTTAAATTGTATTCCTAGTTCAAAACTAAGTACTAAAACTAGCATGAAATTATAATCAGGTACTTCTAATTTTACTTTTACAGATAAGCTTTTTGCAAAAAGCCATTTTAATGCTTAAACTTTACTTCGAAATTCACCTGGATATTTGCAAAGTTTAATATGTTGGAAACTTTACTGTGAACGGTCGAATTAAGCCAGAGTGTTGGGTTTAATTTCGTTTTTGACCTACTTACTTGTCCGCATGAACCCAGTTTGTAAACGACTTCCAAAAGCGAAAAGGAAGAGGTTTTATGTTCGACTGTTTGTAATGTTTGTTTCGTTTAAAGATAAATTAAAAGTTTAAAGCAATATTTATAAGTAAAGGTACCTATGAAATTATTGGCTATGTTTTTACTATAAAAGACATATATGATTAAATGTCACATTGATGCTGTACAGTTCAACCAGCACATTATTAACGTATATAGACGGCTGACATATAACTGTAATTCAGTACAAAGAAAAATAATTGTTATACCCATGTTAAAAATTTTCCTATTAAATGATCAAACGCAAAATAAGTCAGTTCTTTGTTGTTATATAAATAAATTTATATACTACATATATACAAAATTAACATCGACCAGGAAATTTTCCTCGTCCCGTACATACCGTAAGCATTTTTATCAACACCAATTATCTATATAATACAACACAGCTATATTAGACTTTACTCCTACAGTATAGAGTTCAAATTCGTATGTAGGTTTCTCTGGAACACAATATCCTGCCGAGCGGAAGGGGGTGGCTTTCCCGGGAAGGGGATGTGTTTCATCAATGTTTACACAATATTGTATATGTGACGTTTTTAGCGCTATTTTGTCTTCGCAATGCGGTATAATACTTGGTCATATAATAGGAAATGTATGTAGGGATAAGCATTCGTGAAAATTTGATAGGACGTTGTTTTTAGATATTTGGTCGGGTACAACTGGGGTCACTGTACCTTCATACAAGGTTGACCTTAACGTTACAGTACGCTATTGCGTATAAAAACTGTTGCAGAAATGTAAAATAAAAAGTGTTGAAACCGTTATACTCACTCTTAAAGTTTTCGAGTTTAATACTGAGATCAAATCAACGTGCAGACAACCAATATGGACATACCTGTAACAATATGCATACTGATTAATTAACTTATTAAATCCCACCAATATTTATTCGAACAATAAATAGACATAATGGTGTAGATTATTTATTGATATAAATAATTTACTATCTGCAGTAGTGTAATTTTGTTTAAATATCAAGTTAATGTAAGAACCACAATTTACTCACGTGGTATCGAATGAAGCCTATGATAATTTATTTGTGTGTCAGTCTTGAATACTGTTACTATTCTATAAGCGGTATTAACAGATATATTCGAATATACTTTCCCATAATTAATAACATTATTAGAAAGCATAGTTATTTTTTATATGTATAATAAGATAAAACGACATATTAACACTTAAATAGCCAAAGGAATGTAGAAGTTTATGAAATAACGTCCAAAAGGTTATCTCTGTACAAGTTTAACAAACCCATTATTTTAATTGATAAGTCAAACAATGTCATTAACAATAATGAATGAATTCTGATAAAGCGTAGTTAAGCGGATTTAATCTTGATACAATTCAAAATAATTTGTATAGTAGTTCAAGAGCAGTTCTTTTTAATTCGCGGAGTAGTTTATTGCTTTTTATCGTTTTCCTAAAAGTAAAGTAAGTTTGCTGAATTTTCAACATAGTTAAAAAGTCAAATATTAATAAGTTTGTTAAGTAATAAGTAATAAAGTAATAAGTAATAAGTTTGGGCTAGGTAATGTTTCCTGTTTTTTACTCCAAATGAGCTTTCACCCCTTTCAAACTATTACACCTATTTCAATTCATCCTGTATTTTATACCATGTATGTATATGACACAAGACAACGAAAAAACGCCACCTTTTTCCATATCATTGTAAATATAAACCGAACCTATAGCCAATCCCGCCATACAAATTACTAATTAGTTATGTCATATCACATCATTCTATTTCCATTTTCCACCCAGCCTTCATATTTACATTAAATATTCCACAAAACCCGTATAACAGCATTAAGTAATTCGTCTATTTTAATCACGCTACGGTTATGACGTCACCGCCCTAAACAGTACTACATCTAACCGCGAACCGCGTTATTTATACGCTGAACCTTGGGCGCGTTTCATAATAATTAATTAGTTAATTATATTATACAATTATGTGTTTAATGCTTAGGGATTGGTGTCTAGGAAATGTTAATGTATTGTAATGGAGAAAGCACATAACTATTGTAAAAATATTTTCTTATTCATCTTGTACAATACTTATCTTTAATAGTATGTTTCCAGTGTATAAAGAAGGAATAAAATCATTCTTGGAAACATTTTTTGTCTATATTCTAATATCTTTTTCGAAATGAACAGCCCAAAAGCTCAGAAAAAATATACCACGAAACTTTCTTTATACACCTATTTCAATTACTTACCTTTCTTATCATAAATGAAACCTTCAGAAAAAATAGATTCTTTATTCCATTAACTATCCTATTTAAAAACATTGTGAACATCCCTTTACCTCCGGGAATGCCATTACAGTACCATCTGGCCGCTATTTTACAAACTAGGTATATCATTGATATGAGTCAAATTCTAATCTTGTTGTTTTTGCTCGCTATTCTTTTACTACACGCGTACGATAATACATATAAGAATATATTTGTTTGCGTAAAATTTTATCTTATTATGTAAAATTAGATTTGTTTAGTAAGTATGTACCTACACAACATTCGACATAGTCATACTAACTACTAATGATTCTCATTTGGGTTCCGTACGCACGCACGTATAGTGATGAAACATATTTATTTTACTTTAACCTCCACAAAATATAAAGAAAAGGTTCCTGAATAAAAACAATCAGTAAAGCTATTAACTAGATACCTAGCTCTATTAGCTGTCTATAAGCTTTTCTAAAGCGAGAGTAGTTTTCACGCGAAATTCACTTATAAACAAATTAAAATCAAATCTTCCCTATTAGCTATATTAATTTAATTATCTCGAACAAGGGACCACGCCCAAATTTATGACCCAAAATACGACCACATAATTTATACATAAAAACTAACATAGTTTACTAATTATGCTCCTAACATATCAAAACATAAACCATCAGCTAATGACATCACAACCCGTAACATTTCACATTCAGACACGCGCCGCACTCCGACGATTTCGTCATGTCACTTCCACGAAATATACAAGAATAAATGATGTAATACAATTGAATTCAGTTTTTACAATCTTTTGTTGGATTCGTCACGAGCAATCACCATCATTGGTAATACAGAAAACGTTTTAAACGCTTTTCTATTAGTTACAACTTACAAGAGATATTTGAAAACATTAAATGTTATTTTAGTCCAGTTTATTCTTAGTTATTTTAAATAAGTTAGTTTAGTCTAGATATAAATAAGAATGATTTATTGAAAAAATACATTAGTAATTAGAACACTCATTATGCAAAATCGATAGCAACTAATGAGATTAAAAGTTGATAAAACTAGTTTAGTTTTATAACTAAACAGTAACTCTATAAATGTTGCAAACATTTAAACAAATGTATGTTTAATCATTAACTACAATGCCATAAAAATATTAAATCATATCCGAACAACTCTATTAAAACAATAGCAAATACTATCTCCCAGAAATCAAACAAATATAAATTTGTTAGGTAAGTCACTGAAGAACCACAACCTGCCCATGAACAAAATCGATACGTCAAAACAATCATCTGATATGCATCTACCCTCAATGTGATAAAATAAAAATTTTCATAATATATCATTAATCTAACGACCCCCAATGTTACTAGACACGAATTACCTTCGTCGCCCGTCTGTCTACAGTCTAGACAGACAAACAGACAAATGCAATAAACGTCTAACTATTTTATAGATTATCCGACGATAAAATAAAAGATAATATTTCAGTTTCTAAATTGTTATCTATGTTCGTTGTTGACAAAATATCGGTTTGTTGTTTTAGAAGGAGTATTCTATTTTTTTTAAGACCTTTCGCAACTAAACATAACTGAAATTTAAATTTTGGCAGATAAAAATCGAACTTTCCTAGCATTTATAAGGTGTACAATGTTATAAAAATCTTCTACAAAAACAATCTTACAATACTTTCTTATTAGAAGCCGAATTTTCTAACAAACTTCTATATTCAGTAGGTAAGTAGAAGCTAAATAAAGGCACTCCAACTTACAATAAGTCTCAAAGAGTCTTCAAAAGCTGCTGAAAATTGTCAGTATCAAAAGAATGCCCAGAAAGGTCCAAACCGTCCAAGTACAAATAAAATATGAATAAACCAAATGCACTCTATACGCGCATTTTAATGAGCCAGAAGTGCATCCCTCATTTAGCCATCATTTGACTTTAAGATCCCCTTTCTGTCTGCAGCTCTGACGTCATTAATATTAACGCCGTCATCGTGACGTCATCACTGCTTTATGAGGTCATAGAACCTACGGAGAAGATTTTTTACTGAAATTACTGATGATTAAATTTAAAATGAATTTTCGAATTAAATTAAATTATTTTCCATCAGACCAGATCATTTAAATATTTATTCAAATAAAAACATGACGGAAGAAAGACCCAAAGGCTATTTTTAAAAAGAGTGACGTCAGCAATTCCGACGTCACCATCATCAGAGCAGACGCTCATACTCGAAGTAGAACGCCTGTAGGTATTTTTTACTGCCTTTTTAATCTACGTCTAAATTATAGAGAGAGCTCCGAACGCTCCAACGGCCGGCGAGTGAATGTGCTCGTGCCGTCGGGCGATCGCATTTAAAGCAAACCATGACTCACAAGAATTAGTTTGAGTGTTGCCACTCGAATTTTTACGATGAATTTTTATCATTTTTAACAAAGATTAATTATTTCGTTAATTTAATTATTTCATTAGTGGTTGATTAATGAATCAACCACTTATTTAAAAAGATCAAAGTAAACTTTAGCTAGTTATAATTATTTAGTAGTTTGAGGGTAGTCGTTTATCGTCGTTGCGCCGACAAACATAATAACTAGTTTCATTATTCCAATCGAATGATACAAAAATATTTTGCAATTTTTGTCCTCATACAGCGTAAAATTACTAATGCTCATCAAAATATCATCATTACAAGATGAACAAGATAGACTGTTTATACTTTCATCTTATGAAATATTTTACAAACCTAACCTGGTCTATTATTAATGGTGAAATGGGTAAAAGCAAATCAAGTAATACCATAAAACTTGTTAATAATGGCATGGTTATTGACAAAAATGCTGATGTTGCGCTTGCATTTGAAGATTTCTTTAGTAGTGTCCCTGCTAGCATTACTAATAATTTAAATTCGTCTTCAGCACTTGCAGAGACCTTTTTGAGGGACCATGTTGCGGGGTGCAGCACATTATTTGAATTGCGACACGTAACTGCTAATGATATTGTTACAGCCTTTAAGACACTAAATTTAAAAAATACTTGTGATCTTTGGGGAATGTCCGTAAATTTAGTTAATAATATAATAGAAAATATTGCGAACAATTTAGCTTTTATATTTAACTAGCGACCCGCCCCGGCTTCGCACGGGTGCAAAGCTGATACTAAATACACTACAGAACGTTGTACATATATAAAAACATAGCGTCCCGCTCCGGCTTCGCACGGGTATAAAATAGATAGCCGGGCCGGCCTGTAGCGCTGCAAACGCTACGTCCCGCAATTTTTAAATCTGTAATATCTTCGAAAATATTCCCTTAAATCATACGGTGTAAAGGGCCATATAGATCTATATTAAATTAACAATGTATTCAAGGTATTTAATTGGTTAAGGATTAATGCTGTATTGGTTAAAATCGCATCGAAAATTAGCCATTATTTGTCGTAAAAAGTAAATGAAAAAAAAAAAGTTATTGTGGGTTATCCATAAGAGATAGACATATACCATCGCGGACTTTTCTGTAGACCTTTTCAATGTGTATAATACTTAGTACATTATTTTGATAAAACTCGTAGGGTTCTGCCTGCGTTTGCAATTTAATAGGAAAAAATGTAATTTTTTACGACATCACATTAGAAACCTCAAAAATAACAGTACTTCTCCACTATTTAATGGATGTTATTATACATATAAACCTTCCTCTTGAATCACTCTATCTATTAAAAAAAACCGCATCAAAATCCGTTGCGTAGTTTCAAAGATTTAAGCGTACAAAGGGACATAGGGACATAGGGACAGGGAAAGCGACTTTGTTTTATACTATGTAGTGATAAGTGTTGTGACTATGGTACATTTCCTAATTTATTAAAGCTTAGTAAAGTTATACCTCTATTTAAGAAAGGCGATCAAGAAGACTGTAACAACTATAGACCTATCTCGATTTTACCAACATTAAGTAAGGTATTCGAAAAGTTAATATTAAACCAATTGACTAGTCACTTTGCATCTAATAATTTGCTGCACACCAAACAGTTTGGTTTCACAAAGGGGCGCTCAACCACAGATGCTGGAGTTGCACTACTAACACATATATATAAGGCATGGGAAAACTCAAAAAATGCTTTGGGAATTTTTTGTGACCTCTCCAAGGCATTTGACTGCGTTGAACATTGTACCTTATTGCGTAAACTTAATCACTATGGGATTAAAGGACAAGCTCAGAACCTCATAGCCTCATACCTGCATGATAGGATACAAACTGTAGTTGTTAATGGAGAACGTTCTAGCGGTGCGTCAATTAACATTGGTGTTCCACAGGGATCTATTTTAGGACCCTTCTTGTTCTTGGTATATATCAATGATCTACCTTATTATTTACAGGATAGGTGTGAAATAGTTCTGTTTGCAGATGATACCTCATTAATATTTAATGTGGATAGGCATGACCCAAATGTTGACGAAGTGAACAGTGCTCTTTTACACATATCCGACTGGTTTACTGCTAATAATTTATTATTAAATGCCAAAAAAACAACTTGTGTTGAATTTTTACTACCAAACGTTAAAAAGTTAAGCAGAAATATTACCTTGAACGGGGAGGTATTACACCCTACAGAATCGACTGTATTTCTTGGGTTAACATTGGACGAGAAACTACAGTGGGGAGCCCATGTCAACACCGCTGCAGGTAAGCTCAGTTCAGCAGCATATGCAGTCCGAAAGGTAAGGCATCTCACCGATGAAGATACAGCTAGATTGGTTTATTTCAGCTACTTTCATAGTATTATGTCCTATGGAATTCTACTATGGGGCAGGGCAGCAGATATAGAAACTATATTTATCTTACAGAAAAGAGCCATTCGTTCTATATATAATTTACGTGCTCGGGACTCACTAAGAGATCTCTTTAAGAATACTGGTATCCTTACTGTACCATCACAGTATATATTTAATAATATTTTGCATGTACACAAAAACGCCGACTTACACACAAGAGTAGGAGATAGACACTGTTATGGCACAAGGAACAGAAATAGAATTGAAATGCCATTTTTCCGATTAGCTAAAGTTAAAAATTCATTTATGGGTCAAGGTATACGCTTTTACAATAGAATTCCTCATAATATTAAAGAGTTTAGTAGTTCTAAATTTAAAACTTATATAAAAAATGTACTAGTTCAGAGAGCGTACTACAGTATTCAGGAATATATGGACGATAAAAACCCATGGAGGGTTGTCGCGTAAAAACCACAGGACAGTTCTTTGGCATGTTATTACAATACTTATATGTTGTTACATATGTATTTTGTAAAATTGTAAAACTGACATGATTTAAAAGAGCAACTATGGAGTTTCTTGCCGGTTCTTCTCCGTAGATACTGCTTTCCGAATCGGTGGTAAATTTTAAAATATGTAATGACGTTTCAAAAGTGCTTCTTTAAGAAGTCTAATTGAATAAATAAATGTTTGAGTTTGAGTTTGAGTTTGAACCAACTCATCATACATAACTATACATATCCTAAAACACTATTCATATTTCTAAATACTTAAATTTTCCAACATAATGCAATCAAACAAAATATACCAACAACAAAACACATAGTGGACATAATGCTATCCAAATTACACCTTTAACGTGGGATCCAAGTTTCAATTCACAACAACAATGAAACAATTGTACTCGCAAATATAATAATGTCGTACAATATGGCGTCGGGGGCCATTCAAACTGCATTTAACCCGGCTAATTTAAAAATCATTTACAGTAATAACACGTCCTTTTATATATATAGCCATTTATCTAACTAAAAGTAGTTCTAGTGTGTTACATACAGACTCCATACTTCCTGCCACACAAACAAGTTTGAGAATATAATATTCGATAAGATATGCAAAAGGTTTATGTAGCAGACAACAATTACCTACCTTTTATTCGTTGTATAGTAAATTAGTAAATAATAATCCTCCAGATCAACACTGATATTTTTAAAGTTCAACAACCCAAATGCTAGTTAAATAGAAAACAAAGCACGTGCTACTATGACCTCCTTATAGATAAAAAATGTTTAATCAAGTGAAAAATATTATTTATACTTGCTCTATATTTACATTGATACAGTTTTAAAATAATAAATTGAAAGCAAATAGTAAATGTCCTCATAAGAATGGTACATGTGCAATTTGCAGTAAGTATATTATCCGACATTTACGTATAAAATTCTAAATATTCAGCGTATACTATTCATAAAATACCAAATATGCATCGTTTAGTACCCTCTAAAACACCACTAAAAGGTAAACCAACTAAATAACAAACATCGTGCAACAAACAGAACATTAGGACCAGCGTACCATCTCAATCCAGCAAGGCTATAGTGACATCACCGCATGCTAATGCACAGCGACCGGTCCAGAGTTGTTCGCGCCAAAAAACCTGTACCACAATTAGGGACAACTATAAACCGCGGCCGTTAAAGATTACATTCAAGTTCATGACATCATCGATGAGAATACTGTACGCGTCCAACGGCTGCGGGGTCAAAAACATCGACCAATTTTTAAGTCTCGAATAGTGGTTGGATTTTGTATTGTACGTTCATTGTAGTAAAAACGCCGTAAAAAGGTGAAGCGTTTGTACCAAGTGATTGCGAAGATTGTAATACAAGGTTGTATAAGATTCAACTCGCAAAGTTATTACTGTAAATCTATGATAATGGTCTCGTTAAAATAATGACTCATGCAGTTAGTCTCAGTTTAAATTCATGTTAGAAAAATAAACAGGAATAAAATATATAATATATAGGAATATATCTAAAAACATGGTTCATTTAAAATCACTCGACAACATATTTGAATACCTTGAAAATGGTGACAACATCTTGTAAACACCATCACTCATGTGAGTATTTTACTAAACATTGATATCAAAACGTATAACGTCTCATAAATTAATTACCATCATTATCAAGTACCACAGAACACAAATTATTATAACTGCCAAAACTCAATTGACCACATTTCTCTATCAACCAACGACACACGGAAGCCTTACATCATCTGTCCTACCCATAATACCTTAATGAACTAACCTCTGCACACCAATACAAGGCAGATGATATTCCCGTCCTGCCGTTAAACGGCCATAAAACCACTCAAGTTGGTCCGGAGTGTGTCTCAGTCTAGACGAACGCATAAACAGTGGCGCGGAATGACGGAATCGGAACCATCCGCAATGTACAGTTATTTACTGCATACTTTTATTACCCTCCTAAGTCCTAGTGAAGGGGCGTCTTCTTAGTGGTAAGGGAACTGAACATTCCACTGATTATTTACTGTATCCTGAAACTATATTGAGTAATCGGAAAAAAGTACAGTCAGCGTAAAGCAATACTGTTCAGGGAATATTGATAAAAGATATTCAAACAAAAAAGGTAGCAAGAAAATTCATCAGATAGTTTTAAATTCATACAAATTAAGATTGAAAAATTTCCCTACCATTACACAACTAGCTTACTTTGAAATTTTTATTGCGCTTTATGAACAGCATAATAAAAATAAAAGTATCAAAGTAACAAATTCAAAGCTCAATTATAAATTCTCTTCTTTTGCTGACCGTACGGGGTGGAAACACCCGACCATTCCGTAACTTGTACGATGCGGCGCCTATAAATAGTTGGGCGGATTTTATTCAAAAACTTTGCGAACTTCGGCTCAAATTGCATACCATTGTGTTGTAAAAATGCTAAACTTTTGCTTACTTCCGAATGCGGGGAGCGAGCGAAGCGAATTATTGCTGTAACCGAATATCGAGCAATAAAATTGGAGACTCGTGGAAAAAATCTAAGAACATAAAATAATATTTGTTGAAAATCATTACAATTTAACGAATTAAAATGCATCTAGCGAAATTTTGGTTAGTATTCATAAGAT
>CAJQZN010045410.1:0-13758 GCA_907164685.1 Colias eurytheme
TTCCACGCTTCTCCCGGACATTTTCACGCATTTTCCGGACATTTTCACGTATTTTCCAGGGATTTTCCAGGCATTTTCCACGGTTTTTCCGGAAATTTCCACGCATTTTCCGGATATTTTGTAGACATTTCCCAGGCATATTCCGGTTATTTTCCGGGAGTTTCCCAGGCATATTCCGGGGATTTTCCGAGCATTTCCCGGGGATTTTCCGAGCATTTACAGGCTATGTCAGGGAAATGTCCGGAAAATGCCTGGTAAATATCTGGAACATACCCGGAAAATGCGTGAAAATGTACGGAAAATGCGTGGAAATGCCTGGAAATCCCCGGAAAATGCCTGGGAAATGTCCCGAAAATGCCTGGTAAATATCTGGAACATACCCGGAAAATGCGTGAAAATGTACGGAAAATGCGTGGAAATGACTGGAAATCCCCGGAAAATGCCTGGGAAATGTCCGGGAAATGTCCGGAAAATTCCCGGAAAATATCCGGAAAATGCGTTAAAATTTCCGGAAAAACGTGGAAAATGTCACTTCAAATTTGCGAAGTAATTAAAGCAGAAAACCAAAAAAAGAAAAAGAAAGCTAAAATCTTTCATATTAAATGTATATGGGATATTCATATTTCATACTTAATGTATGGGAGGGATTAAAGATAATTTTATTGATATTTCTCGATTTATTTTTAAAAATTTACTACCGCCATTTTACTCATTAGGTTAAGTACTTTCGATATCAGTTTAAAGTTTTTTGTTATCTGTAATACTTACGGAAAAATCGCCTGTGCACACTTAAAGATTACACCCTGTATAATTAAGAGATAAATAAACATTCTGAAACCGTAAACAATAAAGTTATTCATATCTATCATTATAACATTTATAAACTACCCGCCGTTCAACATTTAAAAAAGGTTTTAAACACGCTTAGAAACAGATAATTTTTCCTCTATAAGTTAAATGATACCCGTTCTAACAAATCCATCACGAAACCATAGAATAATACACAATAACACCGACCTTGCCTTTTCTCGTGTGATGGACCACTCCCCTGCCAACACACATAGTGATACAATAGTGCTATTACGATTTATTGACGGTACTTGTGTCGTGTCGAGCCCTGTTTACTTTTGGGGTTAAAGTAAAGGGACTCATATCTTTTTGGTTAGGTACATCCATCCTTACAGTGACTTTTTGCGTGCTTGACATTACAGAAAGTTAAACATGTTGAAATTAAGTTTTGAAATTACATCATACTATTATGCATTTTACTATAGGTATCTTCCTTAATACTGCACATTAAACATGCCATATATTATCATTTTAAGCATGGTTATCGGAAGAATAAACGATAATATGTTATCTAGAGAATGTTTTGTAAGTCGAACGAAATTGACTTCCATTTAAAAAAAGTCGTCCAAGTACCTAACTACATTTACTACAAGATGTACCTACTTACATTAAGAGGTTAAATAATTAAATTAAGAACTTAACCCTAGAAATTTATCTCTGCAAAATACACCATAAATATTTCTAATAACCTCCCAATACAGAAATCTAATAGCCCAATACCCAGCACATATCATTACCCTAAACATGATCCACGACTAGCCAATCGATACAATACATAACCACAAAACCAAAACTTCCAATCCACGACCCGGGCGACCGCAGCACGCACCACTTTCACTCAACTCTCACTCAAATTGCGTAACAAAAAAACCTCAACAAAGCCTCAAACGTTAAGATTTCGTAATTGCATCTCTACACGTGTCAGCGGAAACAATTTTCGGTGTGCTTCCCTCGACTGTGAACTCGACTTGGCTAATGACACGAATTTCTCACACTTTATTTAATAAGCTTCTGATTTTCTTATTGTTATTTCATACCGTCTTCCTAATTTTAACAAGTAATTGTATACCAGACTACATATTTTATTATCCTACTTTAGCCGACTGCACCCACCCACTGCTAAAGAGTATCATAATAGATGTAGTTCGTTTGATTCGAAGATAAAACTACTAAATTCGTTTTCATAGAAGCAAGATAGCCTATATAATATATATAGATAACCTCCGTTGCACTAGTGTCTCAAGAAGTTCATCAAAAACACCTATAAACACGTTTTCACATCTCCCGTTACTTTCATAACTCATAATCCAACACCAAACCACACACTCGATTTCATACAATTCAAACTTGACCTCTAGTCCTTCATCTATCAAAACTCCAGTGCACAGGAAACCGATAAAACCATATTGCATTGTAGACCTGTAGAAGCACCCAATGAAGACACTGGCGACAGTCTCGTGAAAACAACACGTTGGAACTGATCCAAATGTATCATTATATCAAATTACTCACGTTTTGTTTTCACTGGAAAACACTTCATTCTCCATCTAGATTTATTGAAAAAACATGTTTATGATTTAGGTAATTTGGCAACGAGTGCAAGTTTCCGGTTAGTTTACCTTACGGGACATTTTTGTTGAATAATGTTTGGAAATGTCGGAATAGGAGTAAATTTATATCATTCGTCAAGTGCAAGTGATTAATAATTGTCAATCGTCTTTTAGTTGGACGATGTAGCCATAAAATTGAATTAACTACGGAGATTTATTATTTCTATCTTCATGAATGGTTCGGAGCTATTGTGGACTTTCGTATGTAATGGGAGTTGAATATACATTTTGACAATATGACAATTTGATTACTGTAAAATGTAAACAACAGTCTTAGCCATCAGTATTTTTATGGAACAAATAAATTCATTTCAATCAAATGAATTGCTCCTCTAATTATAGGCAATTAGAGAATCAATCGTATATAGTCATACCGCATAGTTTAAGGCCGTAAACGGTAATATTGAAGTATGTGAATTGTGGCACATGTCATCGAACTTCTTCATTGTGGGTCAAGGCAATTCCGTTATTGTTTCTCCTTAGCTATTGGAAGAAAATTTAGAATTACCAAATATCAGTTTCTGATCGATAACTTTAAAATATTTGCCTGAATTATTTGCTTAATGTTGTGGTCATGATGTCTATTCAAGATTGCTTTTACGAAGGCATTTCTTTAATTACAAGGATCAAATTTAGATACCTACGTGTTCCAACAGCCATTTCCGCATTAGCTACAAAATTTAAACCCCCCTGTTTTGATTGTAGCATACCTAACATAATATGCTCTACACGCCGCACAATAATCACAATTCAAAAGAACCGAAAGAAATTCAAACACAAAACAAAACATAACAAACAAACAGACGAAAGATCAATAGTAATGTCCCTGGCACCGAGCCAGCCAGGTTCACTGACACCTTATCTAGCCTACCTGTTGTATCTGGCTGAAGCTAATTATACCTGCCGTGTTCGAGCTTCGAGTATTATTAGATTCTACTAAACATTTCTTCAAATTATCAACAATTTCTTTATCGCGATTAAACTGATCGTGAAGATAATCCATACTTATATTATAAATGCGAAAGTAACTCTGTCTGTCTGTCTGTTACTCAATCACGCCTTAACTACTGAACCAATTTGCATGATATTTGGTATAGAGATATTTTGATACCCGAGAAAGGACATAGGATAGGTTTTATCCCGGAAATCCCACGGGAACGGGAACTATGCGGGTTTTTCTTTGACTGCGCGGGCGATGCCGCGGGTGGAAAGCTAGTAAAAAATAATATGTAGAGCATTATAGGCGATAATAATATATGTAGATAGGTTGCCAAATTAATTCCATTAGGCAGGAAAGAACAGTCATTTGTTATGTGGTAAGTGGGATACTGAATTAAAACCATATTTCCATTAGTAATTTTAATTGTAATGCTAATATGAAGTGGTATTTGAAATGCAGTTATTACAATGGATTGAAAGACCTTAACTGTAACGTACACACCCTACGAAACAGGCAATTAATTACCCGCATTAAGACTTCTACTAGAAACACTCAGTTACAAACAACACAATGAATCTCATGAGCAAAAACAGTCTGTAAAACTCGATTAAACCACAACTTTAGTAATCAAATTGTAGATCAAATTTTCAAAACAATCAAATCTTTACAATATCAATTGACATGTCCAATCACAATCCCAATAGGTCAGCACCAATAAATCAATCGATCACAGCTCATTGAGCTCCGAGCCATCAGGTCAACAGTTAGTTCCGTTCAGGTCACCTGGGAGCAGCCAGGCGCCAGATGCACCTCGATCGATCCCGGATCCCACGTATGTAGGTCATCCGGGCCGAACTAGCTCAGATTGTGCGTTTACAAACTGTCAGATCAATGTAGATAACCTAGATTTTTAAATAAAACTTGTACGGAATATCACGGATCTTCCTACAGCTACACGTGGAACGTTATATTACTTTTATTACGTTTATTTCTCCCAATCGTATCCTTTTCAAGACTCCAACGTTGCCTTGGCGACACTTCGTTATGTAAATCATTACTGAGCCTATCTTTCGATTTATTTTTGTGATTGTGTACATCTTCAGCGTTTATAGATGCTTTCTCGTAACTTCTTATTTCTTTGAGAATAATATATATCGGTCTATTTTCCGACTGACCGTCCATCAAGTTAATTTTAAAAGATATATTAAATCGTATAACGTACCAACTAAAGTGAAACTGTCATCGCACGGTTATTCCTCACTTCAGAAACAACACGAAACTTGATACCTTCAAATTTGTATTATTTAATAAGGTTAAATAGGCCAACATTCACGAATTAAAGACCAACCACGGAGCAATTTGCTTCATTAATTTATAAGCGTTCTAACACAGTTGGGCATAATAGTCCAATTGGGTTAAAAGCTTACGGACTAAACTAATTAAGCTTAGCTAAAATTCACAGAAGCAACTCCAAAACCAAATCAAAACATAATAAATTAGCAAGGAGCTAAATAAAGCAAATACATTTGTGCTTTCTAAACTAATTGAGCATACATTTAGGGACTTAATGCATCACTTTCGTGACGCTATTTTTATTTCTTGCATATAAATAAATCAGCACGTAATGGTTTCAATGCAGGTAAAAAGCAATTTTAATGCAATGAAATAACTGTGAATGTTTTTTTCTTCTTTTTTTGCCTTATAAAGTTATAACATACAATTTCCTTTGAAAGGCTTTTTTACTTAAAGCTGCAAGGTAACAATTTAAATCATAGCCGTTCGCTGTAAGCTCATTATGTTATATTATTGTCACGTTTTTTAATAATTTCAATCATATATTTACTAAGAAACTGGTAATGCAAGTATTTTATGACCGTCAGTTGCTTGTTTACTATAGGTCTAGCATAATTGTTAATCTATCGTATTATGTTTCATATATAAACTTGAACAAACGTCAACAGCAAAGTACAATTGATCCTGGATAACTTCAATAAGCGTATGCCTTTAGATGGGATATTACCTCATATACAATTCTGAACTAAAAACCAAATCACCTCCCAATTAATGAACACCTAAAAACTTCCCTTTTCGAACAGTACATTGACCCTCCGTACCTCATTAGACCATTTTCCAAGCACTCTCCAATATAGGTTAGGGGGTATAAAACAATAGCGCGTGACAAGTAGATAGTTGATACGGATCAGGACCCTCTAAAGGGCCATGGAACTCCTGAACTGCGTCATCAGCTATTGCGTAACGGGGTTTTATAAAACCGGTATTATATGGCTCTTTTATTGAGGACACTTGGAGAAAAATGTAAAAGATAAGCTCTACAAAGTAGGTAGGGGAATTAAGACCTTTATAACGATTGTAAAACCATCGACTATATTTATTTAACGAAATTTAACAGCCCAGAAATTATTATTACGGTTGTATTTCAAAGAAAAATAACAAAAATAGATTTCATCTACTGACATTTATTCCTTCCAATTAATATCTATTCTGTTGTTAATAAATAACAAACATAAAATGCCTATTTCCAAAAAAATAACTATACTAACATAAAATGCCTATATCCATAACACTAGGTTTCTTTCTGTATCATAAAACAACAATCACATAACATTAACTACAGCTTCCAGTTCAATCAACAACCCTTACCAACGACCACCTCAGCAAAAACTTAACAATTTTCTACCACCTTCCAACTCGAGCATCTCCCTACCAATGAATAAAGGAAGCGTAACAAAGACATGACTACCAGTAGGCATAATAGTAAACGTAAAAAAAGACATGACTACCAGATTTACACCCTGAGCACCCTCCGCTTGATCAATAGACGGTACGTGACTCGGGCCGATCTGCCGGCCGTGACGTCACCATGTGCCGCTGAAGACTTACAGTGTAAGGAATACCGTGAGGAGCTGATTTTTGTCGAACATCAAGCTTTAGTGATTGATTTTTCTCACTTAAATTGTATTCCTAGTTCAAAACTAAGTACTAAAACTAGCATGAAATTATAATCAGCTACTTCTAATTTTACTTTTACAGATAAGCTTTTTGTAAAAATTCATTTTAATGGTTAAACTTTACTTCAAAACTTCACTTGGATATTTGCAAAATTTAACATGTTGGAAACTTTACTGTGAACGGTCGAATTAAGCCAGTGTTGGGTTTAATTTAGTTTTTGACCTACTTACTTGTCCGCATGAACCCAGTTTGTAAACGACTTCCAAAAGCGAAAAGGAAAAGGTTTTATGTTCGTCTGTTTGTAATTGTTTGTTTTGTTTAAAGATAAAATAAAAGTTTAAAGCAATATTTATAAGTAAAGGTACCTATGAAATTATTAGCTATGTTTTTACTATAAAAGACATATATGATTAAATGTCACATTGATGCTGTACAGTTCAACCAGCACATTATTAACGTATATAGACGGCTGACATATAACTGTAATTCAGTACAAAGAAAAATAATTGTTATACCCATGTTAAAAATTTTCCTATTAAATGATCAAACGCAAAATAAGTCAGTTCTTTGTTGTTATATAAATAAATTTATATACTACATATACAAAATTAACATCGACCAGGAAATTTTCCTCGTCCCGTACATACCGTAAGCATTTTTATCAACACCAATTATCTATATAATACAACACAGCTATATCAGACTTTACTCCTACAGTATAGAGTTCAAATTCGTCTGTAGGTTTCTCTGGAACACAATATCCTGCCGAGCGGAAGGGGGTGGCTTTCCCGGGAAGGGGATGTGTTTCATCAATGTTTACACAATATTGTATATGTGACGTTTTTAGCGCTATTTTGTCTTCGCAATGCGGTATAATACTTGGTCATATAATAGGAAATGTATGTAGGGATAAGCATTCATGAAAATTTGATAGGACGTTGTTATAAGATATTGGGTACAACTGGGGTCACTGTACCTTCATAGAAGGTTGACCTTAACGTTATAGTACGCTATTGCGTATAAAAACTGTTGCAGAAATGTAAAATAAAAAGTGTTTACACCGTTATACTCACTCTTAAAGTTTTCGAGTTTATACTGAGATCAAATCAACGTGCAGACAACCAATATGGACATACCTGTAACAAAATGCATACTGATTAATTAACTTATTAATTCCCACCAATATTTACTCGAACAATAAATATACATAATGGTGTAGATTATTTATTGATATATATAATTTACTATCTGTAGTGTAATTTTGTTTTGTTGAAATATCAAGTTAATGTAAGAACCACAATTTACTCGCGTGGTATCGAATGAAGCCTATGATAACTTATTTGTGTGTCAGTCTTGAATACTGTTAAAACAGATATATTCGAATATACTTTCCTATAATTAATAACATTATTAGAAAGCATAGTTATTTTTTATATGAATAATAAGATAAAACGACATAATATCTACAATTAAATAGCCAAAGGAATGCTAAAGTTTATGAAATAACGTCCAAAAGGTTATCTCTGTACAAGTTTAACAAACCCATTATTTTAATTGATAAGTCAAACAATGTCATTAACAATAATGAATGAATTCTGATAAAGCGTAGTTAAGCGGATTTAATCTTGATACAATTCAAAATAATTTGTATAGTAGTTCAAGAGTTCTTTTTAATTCGCGGAGTAGTTTATTGCTTTTTATCGTTTTCCTAAAAGTAAAGTAAGTTTGCTGAATTTTCAACAAAGTTAGAAAGTCAAATATTTCTGAAAGTAATAAGTTTGGGCTAGGTAATGTTTCCTCTTTTTTACTCCAAATGAGCTTTCACCCCTTTCAAACTATTACACCTATTTCAATTCATCCTGTATTTTAGACCATGTATGTATATGACACAAGACAACGAAAAAACGCCACCTTTTTCCATATCATTGTAAATATAAACCGAACCTATAGCCAATCCCGCCATACAAATTAGTTATGTCATATCACATCATTCTATTTCCACCCAGCCTTCATATTTACATTAAATATTCCACAAAACCCGTATAACAGCATTAAGTAATTCGCCTATTTTAATCACGCTACGGTTATGACGTCACCGCCCTAAACAGTACTACATCTAACCGCGAACCGCGTTATTTATACGCAGAACCTTGGGCGCGTTTCATAATAATTAATTAGTTAATTATATTATACAATTATGTGTTAATGCCTAGGGATTGGTGCTTCTAGGAAATGGTATTGTGTTGGAGAAAGCACGAAACTATTGCAAAAATATTTTCGTATTCATCTTGTACCTACAATACTTATCTTTAGTAAGTATGTACTTCTACTAATTTCAATTATCCTTCTGACTTTAAATTAAACATTAAGCAAAAGAACGTATTTCTAAAAATTAATAATAAGCCATTAAATAGTTAAAACAGCATTATCATTGTGAACATCCCTTTACCTTCAGGAATGCTATTACAGAAGGTACCATCTGGCCGCTATTTTACAAACTATATCATTGATATGAGTCAAATTCTAATCTTGTCGTTTTTGCTCGATCTATCTATTCTTTTACTACACGTGTACGATAACATAAGAATACATTTGTTTACGTAAAATTTTGTCTTATTACATTGTATACCTACTTTCTAGTAGAAAAGTCTAATAGTATTCAGTACTACTAGAAAGTAGGTATACAACTTTGGTGATTGATGAAAGATGATTCTCATTTGGTTTCCACTGCACGTATCGCGATTCGCGACGAAACATATATTTTACTTCAGCCCAAATAAAATATATTATTATAAATTAAAGGTTCCGGAATAAAAAAAATATCCTTTACAATCAGTAAGGCTAATAACTAGATAGCTCTTAAGCTATATCTAGTAAACATTTCTCTTATTATAGTTGATATTTTTCTTTCTTCTCCTATTTTCTAAAGGGAGAGTAGTTTTTAAGCTTAAGCGTATCAATACTGTAATTTCTATAAACAAATTTAAAATCAAATCTTCCCTATTTGAAATGTTAGTTTTAATATCTCGAACGAGGTACCACACCCAAATTTATGACCCAAAAATATAACCACATAATTCATACATAAAAACTAACATAGTTTACTAATTATGCTCCTAACATAATATCAAAACATAAACCATCAGCTAATGACATCACAACCCGTAACACTTCACATTCAGACACGCGCCGCACTCCGGAGATTTCGTCATGTCACTTCCACGAAATATACAAGAATAAATGATGTAATACAATTGAATTCAGTTTTTACAATCTTTTGTTGGATTCGTCACGAGCAATCATGAATGATGGTAATACAGAAAACGTTTTAAACGCTTTTCTATTATTTGAGATATTTGAAAGCATAAATGTTATTAAAGTCCAGTTTATTCTTAGTTATTTTAAACAAGATTTTCACCCGCGGCTTCGCCCGCGTTTTCAAAGAAAAACTCGCATAACTAGTACCCGTTCCCGTGGGATTTCCGGGATAAATCCATGGATATGGGATCCTATATGTTAATCCAAGTTACCATCTATGTGTGTGCTTAATTTCATTGTAATCGGTTCAGTAGTATTTGCGTGAAAGAGTAACAAATACACACACACACATTCTCACAAACGTTATAGTAGAACTTTTAGTAGTAGTTATAAATAAGAATGATTTATTGAAAAAATACATTAGTAAATAGTAAGTAAGCAAAATCGATAGCAACTACTGAGATTAAAAGCTGATAAAACTAGTTTAGTTTTATAACTAAACAGTAACTCTATAAAAATTGCAATAACAAAAGTATGTTTAATCATTAACTACAATGCCATAAAAATATTAAATCATATCCGAACAACTCTATTAAAACAATAGCAAATACTATCTCCCAGAAATCAAACAAATATAAATTTGTTAGGTAAGTCACTGAAGAACAACAACCTGCCCATGAACAAAATCGATACGTCAAAACAATCATCTGATATGCATCTACCCTCAATGTGATAAAATAAAAATTTTCATAATATATCATTAATCTAACGACTCCCAATGTTACTAGACACGAATTACCTTCGTCGCCCGTCTGTCTACAGTCTAGACAGACAAACAGACAAATGCAATAAACGTCCAACTATTTTATAGATTATCCGACGATAAAATAAAAGATAATATTTCAGTTTCTAAATTGTTATCTATGTTCGTTGTTGACAAAATATTGGTTTGTTGTTTTAGAAGGAGTATTCTATTTTTTTAAGAGCTTTCGCAACTAAACATAACTGAAATTTAAATTTTGGCACATAAAAATCGAACTTTCCTAACATTTATGTGTACAATGTTATAAAAATCTTCTACATAAACAATCTTACAATACTTTCTTATTAGAAGCCGAATTTTCTAACAAACTTCTATATTCAGTAGGTAAGCAGAAGCTAAATAAAGGCACTCCAACTTACAATAAGTCTCAAAGAGACTTCAAAAGCTGCTGAAAATTGTCAGTATCAAAAGAATGCCCAGAAAGATCCAAACCGTCCAAGTACAAATAAAATATGAATAAACCAAATGCACTCTATACGCGCATTTTAATGAGCCAGAAGTGCATCCCTCATTTAGCCATCATTTGACTTTAAGATCCCCTTTCTGTCTGCAACTCTGACGTCATTAATATTAACGCCGTGACGTCATCACTGCTTTATGAGGTCATAGAACCTACGGAGAAGATTTTTACTGAAATTACTGATGAATGATGATTAAATTTAAAATGAATTTTCGAATTAAATTAAATTATTTTCCATCAGACCAGATCATTTAAATATTTATTCAAATAAAAACATAATAACTTGTTTCACTATTCCAATCGAAAGATACAAAAATATTTTGCAATTTTTGTCCTCATACAGCGTAAAATGACTAATGCTTATCAAAATATCATCATTACAAGATGAGCAAGATAGACTGTTTATACTTTCATCTTATGAAATCTTTTACAAACCTAACCAACTCATCATACCCATCCATACATATCCTATAACACTATTCATATATCTAAAAATAAAATTCCCAACATAATACAATCAAACAAAATATACCAACAACAAAATACATCGTGGACATAATGCTATCCAAATTACACCTTACGTGGGATCCAAGTTTCAATTCACAACAACAATGAAACAATTGTACTCGCAAATATAATAATGTCGTACAATATGGCGTCGGGGGCCATTCAAACTGCATTTAACCCGGCTAATTTAAAAATCATTTACAGTAATAACACGTCCTTTTATATATAAAGCCATTTATCTAACTAAAAGTAGTTCTAGTGTGTTACATACAGACTCCATACTTCCTGCCACACAAACAAGTTTGAGAATATATTCGATAAGATATTCAAAAGGTTTATGTAGCAGACAACAATTACCTACCTTTTATTCGTTGTATAATAAATAATAATTCTCCAGATCAAAACTGATATTTTTAAAGTTCAACAACCCAAATGCTAGTTAAATAGAAAACAAAGCACGTGCTACTATGACCTCCTTATAGATAAAAAATGTTTAATCAAGTGAAAAATATTATTTTTACTTGCTCTATATTTATATTGATACAGTTTTAAAATAATAAATTGAAAGCAAATAGTAAATGTCCTCATAAGAATGGTACATGTGCAATTTGCAGTAAGTATATTATCCGACATTTACGCATAAAATTCCAAATATGCAGCGTAGGACTATTCATAAAATACCAAATATGCATCGTTTAGTACCCTCTAAAACACCACTAAAAGGTAAACTAACTAAATAACAAACATCGTGGAACAAACAGAACATTAGGACCAGCGTACCATCTCAATCCAGCAAGGTTATAGTGACATCACCGCATGCTAATGCACAGCGACCGGTCCAGAGTTGTTCGCGCCAAAAAACCTGTACCACAATTAGGGACAACTATAAACCGCGGCCGTTAAAGATTACATTCAAGTTCATGACATCATCGATGAGAATACTGTACGCGTCCAACGGCTGCGGGGTCAAAAACATCGACCAATTTTTAAGTCTCGAATAGTGGTTGGATTTTGTATTGTACGTTCATTGTAGTAAAAACGCCGTAAAAAGGTGAAGCGTCTGTACCAAGTGATTGCGAAGATTGTAATACAAAGTTGTATAAGATTCAACTCGCAAAGTTATTACTGTAAATCTATGATAAGGGTCTCGTTAAAATAATGACTCACGCAGTTAGTCTCAGTTTAAATTCATGTTAGAAAAATATCCAGCTCTAAATATAAAAATAAAGTTCATTTAAAATCACTCGACAACATATTTGAATACCTTGAAAATGGTGACAACATCTTGTAAACACCATCACTCATGTGAGTATTTTACTAAACATTGATATCAAAACGTATAACGTCTCATAAATTAATTACCATCATTATCAAATACCACAGAACACTGCTAATTGCTATTAACTATAACTGCCAAAACTCAATTGACCATATTTCTCTTTCAACCAACGACACACGGAAGCCTTACATCATCTCTCCTACCCATAACACCTTAATGAACCAACCTCTGCACACCAATACAAGGCAGATGATATTCCCGTCCTGCCGTTAAACGGCCATAAAACCACTCAAGTTGGTCCGGACTCCGGAGTGTGTCTCAGTCTAGACGAACGCATAAACAGTGGTGCGGAATGACGGAATCGGAACCATCCGCAATGTACAGTTATTTACTGCATACTTTTATTACCCTCCTAGTGAAGGGGCGTCTTCTTAGTGGTAAGGGAACTGCACATTCCACTGATTATTTACTGTATCCTGAAACTATATTGAGTAATCGGCAAAAGTACAGTCAGCGTAAAGCAATACTGTTCAGGGAATATTGATAAAAGATATTTAAAAAAAAAAGGTAGCAAGAAAATTCATCAGATAGTTTTAAATTCATACAAATTAAGATAAAATTTCCCTACCATTACACAACTAGCTTACTTTGAAATTTTTATTGCGCTTTATGAACAGCATAATAAAAATAAAAGTATCAAAGTAACAAATTCAAAGCTCAATTATAAATTCTCTTCTTTTGCTGACCGTATGGGGTGGAAACACCGACCATTCCGTAACTTGTACGATGCGGCGCCTATAAATAGTTGGGCGGACTTTATTCAAAAACTTTGCGAACTTCGGCTCAAATTGCATACCATTGTGTTGTAAAAATGCTAAACTTTTGCTTACTTCCGAATGCGGGGAGCGAGCGAAGCGAATTATTGCTGTAACCGAATATCGAACAATAAAATTGGAGACTCGTGGAAAAAATCTAAGAATATAAAATAATATTTGTTGAAAATCATTACAATTTGACGAATTAAAATGCATCTAGCGAAATTTTGGTTAGTATTCATAAGAT
>CAJQZN010045411.1:0-12667 GCA_907164685.1 Colias eurytheme
TTGCATGCTATGCCTTCAAGCCACACCTCCGCGCCCGTCAGAGTGGGGAGCGTGAGGTTTTTCGTTACGCAATTTCTGGATTCGGTCCCCGCGCTCAAGGCCCGCGATAGAAGCTATGCAATAGCTTAAAAACAGATAATAATTATATACTACCAGCTGTCACCTGTCCATAAATCTGACCGTGGAAAAAACAGTGAATAAAAATTTTACGTAGTATTGTAGTAAATTAAGAATTAAAATTCAAATTATTTATTGCAAACCGATACATTTAAACATATTGGCAACCTTATGCAGGTATTGCAATACAATCATATTATATTAAAATTACATCATATTATAATATACATTTAAATTTCCCAATAATCAGATTACAAAAATAACAATTATAATAGAATTAATGTTTCTGTAACCGTGTCCGTTATAATCTTTGAATAATCTGCTAAAATAAAACAGGAATTAATTTTTTTTCTTGTCACGACTGACACACGCTCTTAAAAATAAATAATATAAAAAAAGTTATGAACCCTTCGGCTCCTGAACTAATTTAATACTGTGTTGTTAAAATCGAAATTACATTCAAATATAACTACCCTTAAAAACATTACATACAAATAAACCCAGCTCAACCCAGTCTCCCCCCACTCACCATCGAGTAAATCCTTCCTCACGGCCAGCACGAGCTGGTACCTGGTAAGCTCCTCCTGAAGCTGCGCCGGCTCCGGCGGGTAGAACTTCACCGCGAAACGCACGTACCACGGCTCGTCTGGAATAGATATTATCGAGGGTAATCTATTGTAATCATAACATACATAATTTGTAACTACATTCTTGCAAATGAATGTAATTTGAATACTACCGCCTATATATATAGGAATAATACTACCTACACCGCTCCCTCAAACGGCGGCACTACTATTCGAGTATAAAATTCAAAACACTAGAACGGCGGCACTAACTTGAACACGAAACAGCCGGCGGCACAACTAAAACTATTAAATTTATAAACATACGTTTTATCATCTTAGAGACGCGTTTCTCCGGGTCGATCCACGCCCTGGGGTCCCCTCGGTCTTCGAACAGCAGCCCAAAGTAGTCCTTCTCTTCGAGATTCAGTTCGGCGCAAACTTTTTCCTGGAGCTCGTGCCCTCGAATTTTTCTCTGTAAAGTAAAAATTGTTTCGATTATATAATAAGTTTATACTTTTATAGATATATGTTGTGCGTACCGTTTACAGAAGTATTTTGTCTGAGTACTGATTTATTGTGTACGGACACAGACACGATTTTAGAAGTCGTGCCTATAAAATTGAATTGAAAACTTTCCATCAATTAAATTGCAATAGTCAGTCAGTCAGTCAGTCAGTTAGTCAGTCAGTCAGTCAGCCAGTCAGTCAGTCAGTCAGTCATACTCACATCCACATCCAGCGCCATCACGGAGCCGTCCAGCAGCTCCACGTTGACCCGCGCGAGGTTGCCGCGCCGCTTCGGCGACTCCTTGTCCTTCGGCTTCTTGTCATCCTTGCCATCCTTGGCGTCTTTGCCATCCTTCGCCACGCCCTCCGGCATTGTGCCGCTCTTCCTTCAACACCTGGAAAGATACAAAGTTAACGGTTAAAATAGGGATGACAATTTTACAATTAACCAACATTCTGAATTTTGGCTAAACTTGCTTTCTTTAAACAGTCTTAAATATGATTGTTTGATTACGATGAATAAGTAATAATCCTTCCGAATTCAAATAACATATCGTTTTACCTCCCCACATAAGATACTGCGTATTTTTAATTCGACGTAACAAAGCTAAATGTAGGAATATTCTGCATGGTACAAGACCAAATATTAATAAAAAAACTTGTACTGAATGTTTAGTTATGTCAAACCATCATAAAGGAATATAATATTATGTAAAAGATGACACGCACGACAAGTTAACCAATTTGGTTTTGAACAGGAAATCTGACAAAGGAAAGACATAAAGACAGGCATTTCCTGTATATTATCATTCTTTATCCTCATATATTAACGATAAAAAATAATAACAAAGTAGTGTTATGTATTCGAAAATTTGTTTGAAGAAATGAACATTTCAAGTTTATCAAGTCTGAAAGCGCAAAAATTGTACCTCCATTTATTTATGCAACAGACTATATGGCTACACTAATTTTAACAAAATTATCGATTTTCCTTTAAATAATAATAAATAATTTGCAATGGTACATTTGCTATCCTAATTCCCAACCAAAGTAAATGTCTCACATCAACTCCCACATCTTCACAAACATTATTAAATTAATTATCAAAACAAGCATAGAAAATTATCATGTCATGTACGGTAAATAACCACTTTGTAAATAACGGTTTCAAATGTTGTGTCTAAACTTGTTAACAAGCAATTATTTAATTTGAGACGTTCAATTAAATACGTATACAGTATAATTTACGTATGTGGTTGAATATAAGTTAATAACGGTTTATAATTATTATTGGTCTAATTAATAATTATGCGCCGTAATGACTTTTGTAAAATTGTTACATTATAAATAAAGCTAATATTTGACGAAAAATTTTCATAAAACACCCTTGATTTTATCGAAGTTCCGGAGAACAAAAGAATCTGCAACTTTCAATCGTGATACAACATTATCTTTCAATTACAATCAACATAACACCACTAGAACCGTTTACCCGTTAACGTTCCTCATTAAATCCATACTAATATTATAAATGCGAAAGTAACTCTGTCTGTCTGTCTGTTACTCAATCACGCCTTAACTACTGAACCAATTTGCATGAAATTTGGTATGGAGATATTTTGATACCCGAGAAAGGACATAGGCTACCTTTTATTGCAAAATATGTACCACGGGCGAAGCCGGGGCGGACCACTAGTAATGTAATAAACAACGAATCCAACGTTAAAGGTGAACAACAAATCAACTACCAAATAGATAATACAGAACAATCTACACATTCAAGCTCAGAATAACAAAATTCCAGTTCTCATATCTAATAAACATTGCAATTTAATGTACCTTTAATACACTCCAAGTCTCCAAGCAAAGTGTCGTACGTGACCGACAATAAATAAACCAATAAATTGATTACACACATTACATGAGCCATTGTGTTCCTATTTGGGACCATCACTCGAAAGAATATGAATGACAATAGGCTCTGTACGGCCTAATCTATTGTTAGCATGCTAGATGCTAATGTTCAATTATGCCTCTTCAGTTATAATAACATTTATCTTTTTATATATAAAATTCTCGTGTCTCAATGTTAGTTACCATACTCCTCCGAAACTGTTTGACCGATCTCTTGAAAGTTTTTGTGCATATCTGGTAGATCTGAGAATCGGACAACATTTTTTTTTATGCGTCTAAGATATCAAAGGTAAGGCAGAGCAACGTTTGCTGCAGCTAGTAAGCTATAAAAATCTGAAGAGACGGAGATTTTACAACTTTTGTCAATTGCTGAATTAAGCCATTCATAATGTAGGTCAGTAGAGAACATCTGGAATAAATATTACACAAAGGAATAAAACGAAATGTAATATGTTGGAATGGGAAAGTGATCCGTAGGGAATGATCTGAGTAAATAATATCCAGGACCAATATCCCGGGTAACACAAGTAATTCTATACGAAAAGGAACTTATAACACGAACCAGGAAATACAAAATATAATATATAGAGTGTATAAGCTATCGTTACAGGTAATTTTATAATAATTGATAATAGATTCAAAAGAAATGTAGCTGAGGACACAGCCATCTGATAAAATTTCAAGTGGTCAGTTGAATCTATTTTAGGATCTTTAAAGCAATTGATAAAGACCTTTATTAAGAAAAATTGTGCAAAATTGGCGAATCAATTACTGGTAGTTAATAGTAGTTAACTTTATTAACGCAATCAGTTACCACGTGACTCACTACATAGAAACCTCTTGTATATTGTTTTCATTCAACATTTTGATTCATTGAACATCTTCACATTGCCGAAGTCAAGTGGTTTAGCTTTTAGCCGTCTTGAATGAGCAAATTCATAATTTGTTGTCTAGCAGTTTAAAGTGTTTTATTTTACGTAAGCGTTTTTCATTCAGAAATTTGCCACGGTCACTGTAAATGATACAGTAAAATAAATGTCGTTTTAAACCTTCTATTCAATTTTAGTTTCTTTTACTGCGAACATGAAAATTTTAATTTAAATTCATGTTAATTAGCGACGACGATGAATAGGTAAGATAATTTTGAATACGATAAAAGAGGTGATCTTTTTATCATTATAATTCATCCAGCGTTCACAAATTACTCCATTAAAATCTGAAATCAAATAGTCAAATTTAAAGAACTATTTGACAATATTATTGATACGTTTTCCCTTCTTACATCAAAAAGGACAATTCTCATGCTCCCTACGTACCTCAAAACCCACTCGTTCCAAGCATTATGGTCACTTATGGTATGTGACCTCATGGCATTGGCAAGACGTGGCCTTAATAGACCAATTGACCGGCGACACCAGCCACGTCATCTTTTATTTCAGCAACATATAAACTACTTTAAATTTAAACGGATTTATATCCCTACTAGTGGTCCGCCCCGGTTTCGCCCGTGGTACATATTTCGCAATTAAAGGTAGCCTATGTCCTTTCTCGGGTATCAAAATATCTCCATACCAAATTTCATGCAAATTGGTTCAGTAGTTTAGGCGTGATTGAGTAACAGACAGACAGACAGACAGAGTTACTTTCGCATTTATAATATTAGTATGGATTGATATGAAGTACCTTGTCATTTAGAGGGTCATCTTCTGACATGATTTCATTTACTCCTATGCCATCAGTATCAGACTATTCAAAGATACTATAACAAATTGACAAAAAAATCAAAACAGGTAATTACGTCATTTCTTGACTTATGATAAAATATACTGCTTCATGAAAGAGTACCTAAGAATTTTCTCCTCTTTATATTCTAATTGAAAGGAAAACTTCTAAAAGCTTCTCTGTAAAGTAACTTTACATCACCGTTTGAGAGCGTATTCAATTACCGACTATTAGCAAAGTGCAGTAATTGACTTACTAGCCACATCGCCTCCGTTAAAGGCTTCCTTCAATGTTATTATTGATGAGAATTGATGAGCAAGATATTTTATAGATGACCCTATTCTTTATAGAATTATAAATGGACATAATTCTAACTTTCTTTGAAACAACTAGTCCTTATTACTTCTCATATTTTTAAAAGGTCCATTTGATATATGCCTATAAAATAAATTCTACAGCAGAAAAGTTCAAAATTTTTTGACTGTTTGTAAACTACAATCAACGCGAACGTAGGAACACACATCATTTCACATCATCCAAACATCCAGAACAACATGACGCAATCTTGTCTACATTAACAGGATATTTCAAACAATAACCAGCCGAAATGTGGAATGCTCGATTGAGTTTCCTGCTTTAAACACTGACCGTGCTTCCGCTGCTTTTAGCGTGATGGACAAATTGCCATCTCAACTTGTTTATAATGTGATTGATTACCAATGAGTTTGATATGCAGATCGATTAAAAGGGTTTGCGTAGAATTAACAAATAGTTTCAATGTTTGGTTGTGTAGCTTTGATGTTAATGATTTCCTATTGAGATGAAGTTTAAGGAAAGTTGAAGTATGGAAGGAAAGAGGAAAAGATAATTTATTAAATTGAAGTTATTTTAAGACTACTACATATTCACACATACCTTTAATTCAATGAACACACCTATCCCATTATCATATTACCACAGATATTACATCATGTTATTCTTGAGTATAACATGGTTTAACGGTAATGGAGTGTCTACGGGGATTAGGATCGAACTGTCCCTATTCTCACCTTTTTACCGTGTGGAATAATACAAGGAAATCTCGTGAAAGGAATTTCAGTACCTAACCGCTCTTTGGTTAATGAAGAGATATTCCATATTATATTAGGTATTAAAAATATAACATCTGGAGACTAGGTAGTTAAATCGACACTTAAATGTAATACAGTTTTGTTTTCTAAAAAAAACGTATTCCTTATTTCCTAGCATAGTTTGAGCTAAAACTATTCAGATTTTCAAAGCAACAGCTTAAATATTAATAAGATGAATCATCGAAACAAATATAGAAATCGATCAATCGGATTTCCTTCCTGCTATAATGCAGATAGTCAATAAAATATGTAGGTTTATTGATACTACGAAGCTAATATAAGATGAACTATCAAATAATGAATCCAGACATGGGCGGTTGCCAGACTGCATCTAGGGTTTGATTTAATGTTCCTTTCGTGTCAATGATTTAAAGAAATTAATGTTTATCGTGAAAATGGTAGATTAGTAGGTATGTGTGTGTGAAATAAATAGTTAAATGATAATCATTTATTAACACAGCACACACACACATTATTTTTAATACTGTAAAATGTAAGTATGTAATCATTCTGTATTTGTAATAAAATCTGCAACAGATAAACAATTGAACAAAATCTAAAAAAATGAAGGCATGACGCAAAAGCTGCAAGGTACCCGGAATTAAATGCAGCATTTACAATGTATTTCCCGAGATCTACACACTTTAAAACTTAGCTGTAGCCTCCATTTACTACATCAGATGAGATTGAACATTCTAAATATCTACCCACATATACTGATTTAAAATCTAGTCCAAAATAAAATGCCACATAAAAAATTCTCCCATCTCAATCCACAAACATAAACACTATATAAATGTTCACATGGCGAACTGCACAATGCGTTTCCGAGCGCAGTCAGGTGTGAAGCGTGTATAAAACGGTGGTGACGTCACACTATTGTTATAGTGTAATCGTTCAGTTGAACAGTATATTGTGCTTTAATATTAACTAGCTGGACTATGTACCTACTGCTGTTTAATTGGTTTTTATTATCTATAGTAAAAAAGGCATGCAGATGACTTGTTATGTTTAGTATTCATCTCCGCCCAAACCACAGAATAGTACAGGTACTGGAATAACGTAATCTCACTGAACGCTTTATTTATAGCCAAATCAAACACACGCTTTTTACATCCAAAAAGACAAATTGGCGATAATCCCCTGTACCTACTGTAAGCCAACTAAACGCATACTTTATAATATCGAACCAGAGCCATAGAGAAATACAAACACGGTTCGTCTCCAACAAAATAAACCACAACACTCATCAGTCACTACAATTTCTACTGGCATAACCACCTCACAAGGCAAATAAACAAAAATCCTAACAATAATATCTAGTCTACAGTTAACCAAACAGTTTGAAACATGCGACGATTACTCAAAGTAAATACTGTGAACCACAAAAATAATAAACAACCGACCACGTTATCTACGTCACAGGTAAAAAATCCAGGTCAATTGCTCGTATTACGATAATGGTATTACTGTGGGTATTACGCTAGTGCGTTCCTCCCTGGCTTCGTGCGTTTTGATAAAGTTAACTAACTTGTAACTGAAATGATACGAAGTGTTATCAGATTTTTTTATTTGTCTCTTCTGGTGTAGTTTAGTTATTATTATTTTGTCAGATGCCTTGATAAATCTATAGCATGTAAAGGAACTCTTTGAAGCTAGGCTAGGAGAAGTTTTTTAGATATTTGCCTTAAAAAAGTACGTTACAAAATATGTCCACGTTCCAAATCATTAACCATATCTTCCCAATTCTCGTTGAAAAAATTCCGTGCTGAATCAATTACTGTTTACCATTTACAATATCCATAGAAAAGATCATAAATACATGTTTTAATCGAAGTAATGTAAATATGCAGATGATACAATAACTATGCGCGACGTACTTACACGAAGTAGTTGCAGTCATTGACATTACCACAATGCTTTTTGATCTGGAGCCGCGACTGTATAGCGAGCAATCAATACTATGGTACACCATTGTATTATTTTTTCATATGCGTATAAGTACAAACATTTTGAATGCGGAGCGTCTATCAAAATGTTTGATTATTCGTTTGAATGTTGGAAAAAGAATTACCGTATGTCTAGATCATATCATACAGATTGAAGATGAGATATTACATTTTTCTAGAGTCTAGACAAAATATTAATAGTTATCAATGTGGCGCGTAAATCGCGTTTAAAATCCGTTTAAAAATTTATATCTGTTATTTATTTACGTGCTACCTATATCTTGTTTTTCAAATTGAATAGGCATTTAGACATAATAAAACATATACCATCTACATCTATACAATACTAAATCATACAAGGTCGTTATTTTAGTTTACTATGTAATAATATAACAACTAAATACCTACATATCGTAAACGCATCGTTGTCCATATAACAATACATCATAACAGCTCATACGTCACTCCATTCACAGTGCATTATTATGATTTATTACTAAATGTACGTCTACTGTTTTACTGGCATTTAATAAGTTTAGATGTTTTTGTTTAATATTAAAATCACATTTTTACTGAGCTTATGTTTCAATATAACATCATAAGATATAATATGTTCTTTCATAATATTTGTTTATGATATTTTATGAAAACCTTATTTGTTGTCCGAAAAAAATCCAATTATAAATTTTGTACATATCAATAGGTATTGAAACCATGAAATAATCTTAGAAATCGAAAAACAAACATTCAAACGAAGCGCTACATCATCGACTCTAACAGCATCTCAATATCTAAGTATTCCATACAGATAATATAAATTCTATTCTAAGCTCAGCTTCATAAACTGCTACATTAAAGTCTTTCCAATGTTTGCACCATCACACACCATTCAAAAGGTATTCCTAATCAAAAGACAGACGCTTACCTAATACCTATAGGTTCCATATACATGCATGAACCAGACTTGGATACAATACATGTTTTTTTCTGTATTCTAATGCTGCACATTTCCATTGGAATCCGTAGGTAATGGAAGAATGTGAATATCAAACAATGCACTTATTAATGTGATTTTTTACGCGTTATTTGCTTGAATTATTCACACTTAAATACAACAAGAATATTTCAAAGTAATTGATGTATTACATTGTACTATCATTTTAAATTTAAATACTGTACTGTGAAATATGAAAGCAGGGTGTTCTTAGTTCTATAACACCAAAACTAAAGAATATTATCCTGGCATTGACACCGTATAAACCTTATCATGGATCTATTTAACTTCTCCACATAATAATTAATAACTCACGACAGATAGACAGCATCATTGATAACTGATACACTCATTCTTTAAGTAAGCAGTCACTATCAACCAAGTTATATTCAACAATCAACATCACCACACAACGAAACAGAACATCCCAAATCTCAACCACCAATATACTTACAGCCTACATTACAAATATCTCCAACCAATACGTCTACAGACAAATCTCAGCTGACGGATCGATGTCGCAGCATCAGACGGGCGACGTCTCGCAGTCGTCGTTATATATTCATGGCTCTACGGTTTGTGAGCACAAAAGCCTGTGGGAAGCAAGGCCGCAAGTTGCCACTTTGTAACGTGGCTGCGTTTTGTTACTTTTTGCTATAGGAATTGTAATTCAGAAAATGCAACTGGGAAATGATTAAAAATTCAGTAAATTCTTCTTAGAATCCTTACAGATCGAACGAGTTAAAATACATTTACGGTGTAAATATAAACCAAATAAGATTTACTGTCAGTTTATTCACTATTATGTTAAAATAAAAGCTTTTAATAAACAGGATTGTCTGCAAAATATATCCTGTAAAACACACCTAACATCAAAACGTACATTCGTTGTACGATGCCTATTTGTTTTAGTTCCTTTTCCATATTAAACAGATCCTTATCATTCCAGATCATTTCATCTTCCTCTCCTGTCCCACCTGTCTCTACACACAAAGCTTCAACGAGCACATACCAACCCTGGCAACCAAATGACGCCACCTTGCCGTGACCTCACGCAACCACCGCGCCCTAATAGCTTTCCACCATGTTACATTTGGAATTTTTAAATTACATTTTCCATGAAACTGCACGACTTTTAATTGGACTAGTTTTTCATGGTTTGAAATCATTCGTTATATTTGTATATGTATGTAATTGCAGCGCGAGCGTGATAAGTACCATGCAATGTTGGCACTTGGCTCAATTTTTATAATTAAGGGGAGAAATACGAGTTTTTGTGAGTTTCAGAGTGGTGTGAATAAAATAGAGGTGTGATTCAATACCGGCGATAAAATTGTAACCATAATACCATAAGGCTAGAAAAGATTATATTTATTGTGACTATTAATTACTATTGACTATTTAGCATCACGCTCAACATACTAAGTCCTACTTACAACAGCACGAACGGATTTGAATTGAACTAAGCATGAATTTCTTTTTCTAAGTTAGTTATACCTAATTTAATCTTTGTAAATTAAATATACAGGGTGTAATCGTTAAGTGTGCACAGGCGATTTTTCCGTAAGTATTACAGATAACAAAAAACTTTAAACTGATATCGAAAGTACTTAACCTAATGAGTAAAATGGCCGTAATAAATTTTTAAAAATAAATCGAGAAATATCAAAAAAAATATCTTTAAACCCTCCCATACATTAAGTATGAAATATGAATATCCCATATACACTTACCGGCACGGAATCTTGGCCACTTACAAATTTGCCGATAAAAAAAGTTTGAAGTGTTTTTCACGATTTTTTTGTATGCAGATATGTTAACATATTATTTGTTTAATTTTATGGTAAGAAATCATTAAGTTTGAGAATAATCTTTTACCACTTTTTAAGAGTTACTCGAAATTTGAGATTTGTGCGGTTATGCCGAAGTTACGAATTGTTCGTTTTAAACTTTTTTCGATATCGTTTATGCCGTTTTAAGATATTGTTATTGTTGTACTGTAGTCAATGATCATAACAAACAATAAAAAATGCCGTTAACATCTGAACAACCTGCTCAGGCCATCACAATGTCAGACCAATGACTGCCGCAACGTAAAGTACCTAATGTACAGTACGTACCACGTTCAGCGGTGCACTATGCATGGAAAAGATACCAGGAGACTGGTAGCTATACGTGCAGACCAGAAAATGAAGGCGTGAGGTGCACATCAGCTCGAGAAGACCCGTTTATTGTTCAAGAGATACTCAGAAATGGCTTTCTGACAGTTTTTGAGATACGCCACCGGCTCTAAAACACCAGGATAAGAAATGTGAGTGAGCAATCGGTGAGAAGACTAATGAAGGAAGTTAATTTGAAGGTTTGCAGACCAGCACGCCGTCCAGAACTCCTCAGACATCACAGAGAAGCACGTCTTCGTTTTGCACGAGAACATGAAAACTGGACCCACAGCCAGTGCGCTCGTGAGGTGTTCACAGATGACTGCTAAGGCACTTTACGAGCTTCTGATAGCCAAGAGTCAGTATAGAGGAGATGAGAAGAGAGGTTTTCACCCATCACCACACTCAAACTGCGATTTTTCATGGAGGGTCAATAATGGTATGGGGAGGTATAAGTTCCGATGCTAGCACGGAGTTAGTTATCGTAGATAATGCCTTAAATTTGATCAGGTACATTGAGGAAATTCTCCAGGAACATGTTCAGCCCTATTACAGGTTTATCAGTGAAGAAAATTTGCTACTAATACACTATAACGCACGTCCGCGTGTCGTACGATGCGTATAAGAATACCTTCAAGAGGTTATTATTGAAAAATTGAAGTGGCCAACTCGTAGCCCGAATCTTAATCCAATAGAACACATCTGGGACATGCTTAAAAGAAACATAAAGTTCGATTCTAACCCAGCACCAATGTAAGATGAGCTTAGAAATACAGCTGGGGCCGTTTGGTACACTATAGCTCAAGTGGACATCAAAAATGTCTTCTAGAGTATGCCAGACTGGATGCAAACAGTGGTTAAGGAAAGAGAAGAAAACACCCTATATTCAAAGGTTCAATTTTTTTTATGGAAACGTTCTTTCTAATTTTTGTGCATTTTTTAAGAAATCATTTAAATTTCACAGGAAAAGCGTAAATTCTTGTTTAATTCATATCTACGCGGTAGTACTTCTTATAAACTTCCAATTATTACTAAAAGTTAGTAAAAACATTAAAGTAACTAGTTTTGATAAAAATTTTATTGAATTTTGTAGTAGAAACGAAATTGTGTTATTTTACCCAAAAATTTGCAGTGGCCAAGATTCCGTGCCGGTGAGTGTACATTTAATATGAAGGATTTAGCTTTCTTTTTCTTTTTTGGTTTTCTGCTTTAATTACTTCGCAAATTTGAAGTGGCATTTTCCACGATTTTTCCGGACATCTTCACGCATTTTCCGGATATTTTCCGGGGATTTTCCGAGCATTTCCCTGGCATTTTCCGGGGATTTTCCACGCATTTCCCAGACATTTTCCGGACATTTCTCAGGCATTATCCGGGGATTTCCAGGCATTTTCCGGATATTTTCCGGACATTTTCACGCATTTGCCGGATATTTTCCGGACATATTCACGCATTTAACGGATATTTTCCAGGGATTTTCCACGCTTCTCCCGGACATTTTCACGCATTTTCCGGATATTTTCCGGACATTTTCACGCATTTTCCGGATATTTTCCAGGGATTTTCCACGGTTTTTCCGGAATTTTCCACGCATTTTCCGGATATTT